>CM076653.1:24726522-24769320 GCA_038496675.1 Rachycentron canadum
ATATATATATATATATAAGTTTAAGGAATGATTTAAAATTGCAATTAAGTACATTATTAATAATCTTGGACTATAATAATTAATTGCAATGATGGGATATGTTTAAAAATATATTTTTTTTCCCAATTGCCCACAGTTTCAGTGCATGTAAGAGCCACTTTCTAACACACCCACACCAGCGCACACACACACACACACACACACCTCCTACACATTTGGGAGGAGGGAGGGGATGGAGGGCGGTGTCATCTACAGCTTAGCTTGAAATGACTTCATTGCACCTGTCAGGAATGATGTTGTAAACTGAGACGATTTGCACTGGCAACGAGCAGCATGTTGAATCCTCACCTGTAACTTAAAAGCAACGGCTTGGTACTGTGTGTTTGGGTTGGTTTGCTGATGCTGATATGATGCTGAAATAATGCAGCTTATATTTAAGCACCGATGAGATGAATGAGCCTCCATTTTCCAATCGGTCCTCTCACTGAACTGCCTCCTAAATTCCTGGTGAATTGTGTGGAGGATGAAATATGAGGGTTTTTTTTTAAAATTTATTTCACACTAATCAAAGTGAATATAAGAGAAGAGTGTGCTCACTCTCTCCATAGCAGAGGCAATTACATTCAGAGTGAGATCAGTACATAATGCAATAAATCTCTTCATGTGTAGGATTGAAAGACAGGATAAGACATCCCTTTGTCTTCATTCATCCCTTCACAGCCTGTTGCTGCAATTAAGTGTAGCCAACTACTGTCACTGGACTCATGTGAAGGAATCCATCTTTGAACAGCCGGTATTCAGACAAAGCTTGGTCATTATCAAAAGAAACACAAAACTATTTTTGTGAATTGAAAATCAAGGAGGAAAGTTTTGAAGGATTTCTCAGCTGGAACTTACTCATTATATAGAAGTGCAGTTTAATGGAGGCTTACAGTCACTTTGACACAGCATAGAAGCTCTCATGCATTTAGTGTAATGCCATAAAAACATTATGCGTCTAAAAAGCTCCTTTATTTTTCAAGGGGAAATAGCAGATAATTAGCTTGAAAGTGGAAAGAGATTAGATCCAACAAGAAATTGGTTTCTAACCTTGAAATGTTTCAGTGGAAATCATGAGTCAACCACACAAGGCATCTTCTTTGCCACACAGCAGTAGGCAGACCTTGAAAAAAAATCGAATCAACTATCAACAGCTATCGTTGACAGCGAAAACAGAATGAATTAAAACTGCTCCTTGCCTTTTCTTCTCAACAATCAGGTACACCAAGATGAAGACCGCTACCAACATCTACATCTTCAACCTCGCTCTGGCTGATGCTCTTGCCACCAGCACCCTCCCCTTCCAGAGCGCCAAGTACCTGATGAACACATGGCCCTTTGGTGAGCTGTTGTGTAAAGTGGTCATTGCCATTGACTACTACAACATGTTCACCAGCATCTTCACACTCACCATGATGAGCGTGGATCGCTACATTGCTGTTTGTCACCCGGTGAAGGCCCTGGACTTCCGCACGCCTGCCAAAGCCAAACTTATCAACGTCTGCATCTGGATTTTTTCCTCTGCTGTTGGAGTACCTGTGATGATAATAGCTGTTACCAAGGTGACAGATAAAGGTGAGGGACTTTTATTATTGAGAGAGAAAGAGAAATGCTGAAAAGTAGCATCATTTTGTAAAAGCTTAATTTGCTCTCACAGGCTTATTTAGTGGCAAGTGTTGATTTCAGGGAGCTTTAAAAGAGAATACATTTGAGCTGGGCTATTAACTTGAACTAGCTTTTTCAACTGGCCCTATAATAAACTTGTAATTGTTTCAACTCCTCAGGAAACATTGACTGCACACTTAGATTTTCCAAACCTGAGTGGGATACAGTGATGAAAATCTGCGTGTTCATCTTTGCCTTTGTGATACCTGTCCTGGTCATCACGATCTGCTATAGTCTGATGATCCTGCGACTCAGGAGCGTCCGTCTCCTATCTGGCTCCAAAGAGAAAGACAGAAACCTGCGGCGCATCACCCGCATGGTCCTGGTGGTCGTGGCAGCCTTCATCATCTGCTGGACTCCCATCCACATCTATATCATCGTCAAGACCATGGTGAATATTGACCACAAGGACCTCTTTGTTAAAGCCAGCTGGCATCTGTGCATCGCACTGGGCTACACCAACAGCAGTCTCAACCCTGTGCTGTACGCCTTCTTGGATGAGAACTTCAAAAGATGCTTCAGGGATTTCTGCCTGCCCCATCGCTCCCGTCTGGACCAGAGCAGTTTCTCCAGAGCGCGCAATAGCACACGCGAGCCTGCATCCGTTTGCGCTCCTGTGACGACAGAGAGACTGCCGGCCTGACTAGGCATGGATCAGTGGGGCAGACAGACAGTTCAGGATGACCTCCAGAGTGAGGTCACACAGTTGTCCACCACAGGAGTCTGAGTCTGCAGATACACACTAAAACTATGTCTTAACCTTCAAACAGCTTGGTCCAGCAACAACTTGCAAGGTCCAGCATTTTGATCCCCACAAAGCTGTTGTACCCCATAAGTATAACAGCCTCCCGGTTTTCAAAACGCACATATATAATATAGCGCATCAATGCCACACACACACACACACACACACACACACACACACACACACACACACACACACACACACACACACACACACACACACAAGCTCAGAGTGCAGTTGGAGAAATATCAGAGTCATGTTCTTATGTGCTATGTTAATTCTTTACAGAATTAAAGATAAATACCAGGATAAAGTGCTGACACTAAGCTTTAATGTTTGTAGGTTTTAACATCCATATTAGGCAACAATGGAGGACTTATTGTCATGTGTATACATACTCTCACAATGATCAGTTTGCCAGACAAGACATTGATCCTAAACACACAGACAAGGCCACCAAAGAGTCTTTTTATGGCCAAACAGTGGCCATTGTATGATTGGACGAGGCTGTCACCTGACCTCAGTCCCACAGACAATGTGTTGCATTTGAAGGAAACCAGACTGACTGAGAAAATTCTCTGTAGCAACAAGAAGTAAAGATGGCTGCAGTCCAGTCTTGGCAGAGCATCGGCAAAATACTTCTGAGAATCAGACACTTCAGTCAGTCATTGATTTACAGCTAAATATTAATACATGATTTATTTAAGTTTAGGTTAGCTTGGGAAATTACTTTTCTTTTCTCTAAAAGAGGGGGAGTCAAACACAAACCAAACACTAAGAAAGACGCTATAATGCTCCACACATAATCACTGAATTGAATTTAAGTATAAAATATTTCACAGCAGCTTTAAAGCTGAATTTACATTAACCTCAAAGTGTTTCATTTCATATCCAGTGTGCTGGGGTATAGCGTCAATACAATGATATCTGTGTCTCTACACTAAGTCTTTCTGACTGTATAATTTGACTGATAATAGTTTTGTCAGTCAAACTCACTGGGGAGGTAATGGGAATCCAATAATGTGAATATTTTGCTGAGACTGTTCACTGATATTTAGATTAAAGGATGTATCCAATTACATGCACTTTCTTGTGATAGTAGGAAGGGAAATAATTACAGACGAAGACCACACACATCATTAACAATTTGAACCAACTTTAAAGGAGGTGAAATGCTTTATGACCACAGCACCACGTCTCAGTGTCATTTTATTGGCTTTTATTACAGTACAAAAATATATATTTGTAAAAGACACCACAAACAACATGAAAAAGAAAATTTGGCCTTCATTTTTAAGCTGTGATGACGTACTTCTAGCATGTATTGACTATGAACATCAGTCTTCATTTGACTCACTGTTTCCACTCCTCCAGCAGTTAGGCTGCTCTGTTTTTTTTTTTTTTCAACCAAAACATTCAGCTGACAATAAGACTGAGGAACTGAATAGGGAGAGAGTGGCACTGCAGTTTCAACTGGTACTGAGGTGACTGAATGACAGTATGATCAGATAAAATGCATTACCATGCTACAAGAATCTTCCGATACATTTTACAGGTAATGGACAATTTTCTGCTGATGATTGTTTGACACTTGCAGCAGGGGATGTGGCATATGTATATTTTTTTCACATTTTGAGAGAACAGTTAAAAAGGCAGGCATCTACAGTACATATTGTATCAAGTGTAAATATAATATCATTATGTAACAGCTTATTAAGTGATAATGTGTTTTTTTTTTGGTTATGTGCTGTCAAGTTGTTGTATCACAAAACTTCACTTGTAACCAATTAGTTAAGTCAAATGTTATGTTATTATATATTTACACTAAGTCCTATAAGCATTAAATATTCGAAATAGTAAAAAAAAGAAAAAGAAAAAAAAAGCTCCCATCTCTTGTCTGGACCATCTCTAACTATTTTTACAGCAACCACTGGAAGAGGAGCATTTATTCATGTTTTCTGCAGCGTGGTCAACCATATGCTCAGCTCTGTACCATAATGCCTTATTCAGCGTTATTTTTAGTTCTCGTTGCAAAAAGTGACTTGTTCTTGTAGAGAAAAGTGCTTGATCCTTATGAATTTCTCATATGTTTTTGTTTCGAAAAATAATAAAATATAATGTAATTTATTGTATAGATGTTGTCACATGGAATAATATAAGTTGTATCCTGTAAGTGCTTTTGTTTTGAAATATTATTGTTGATAGCTTTCAATTCTGATTTGATTATTTGTTTTCTGTGGTTGTTATTACAGATGTTGTTTACACTTATACTCTGTAAATGCCAGTGAGGCCTCATGGGAGTTACACATGTAATTAGTTGGTACAATGATGTATGGATTTTTGACTGGGTTATGTGGACCGGGGGCCAGGGGCCTTTGACCTGGAAGCCCCTTGTGGTCACAGGTCACATGGGTGATCTTTAAAATGTGTGTGCAAATGTGACTGAACAAATGAAAGCACATGGATGATACTGGAGTGTCTGGACACCTGATGGCCTGGAGAAATAACTCATTTTACAGTGCATCATACAAAGGATGAGGCTGGTGTTATTTTCTATTTTTGTTATTGCGAACAAATCAGCTGAAGTCCTCCAGCCTGTGTTGTTGTTGAAGATGCAAATCTTTAAAAACAAGAGATAAATAACTTAAAAAAATTAACTTTAAAAAAGCTGACCAGTGTAAGTGTTGGGAACTATTTTCAGAGGGGGCTTTGTTACTATATTGAATATTTTCAACAGCAGGGCAGTGCATGAGGGATGGTCTCAAAATAAACAGTTGCCATGCTTTGGATAATGAAGGATGTCGACCAGTACACAGTGTAGCTCACTGATGTACTTTCAATATTTTTTTGGCCTGTGATGAAGCTCTATGGCACAGAGAAGTATGCTATATCATGCTTTGGCTACACAGACAAGATCAATTTATCATTGTTTTTTTGTCCTTCCATACAATTTGTTAGCACTATGGCAAATGTAGAATATCATCAGCCCTGTCCTTTTAGTTACACAGGCCAAAGCCCCTGATTGACATGACCTTCAGACACAGTTTTGTAGACTCATTGTGGAAAAAGAAATAATAAAATAAACCACTGTACTATCTCTTTGAAAGAATTCATTTTCATTGAATGAGGATTGTGCTCACTCAACTGCATTGGTCTCATCAGAGTGCAAGTCATGTACAAACAACCATGACTGGTTGATGCCCATTGTGACATGAACAGATATGAGTTAACACTTGAATGAGACATTCTTACTGTAAACACCAGTAAGGCTCACAGATATGTTGAAAATCACAGATCCTTGGCTATTTTTGATGATATGTGCCAGTGGTATTTGGTTGAATTTCTCTTATACAAAATATATTAAAGGGCTGAAAACATTCTCTGCAGAAAGACTGATGATGATGTCGTAGGCACCAGAAACTGTGTTTAGATGGCATAACTCTCTTTCGAGTTTAAATATCTTACTCTCATGACTGCAATGAAAGATGTACAGTGTAAAAAAAAAGAAATCTCAGAAGCGAGAGTGACATTTGTGATGATGGTGATGGAGGCGGTGGTGGTGGTGGTGGGGTGGGGGCTGCAGTTCCTGTTGAAGATCTCCTCTCTCAGCTACAGAGCAGAACAAACAGCATGTTCCCTACGAAATATACATGCCTGTATGTTCACTGCATAAAAGACAAATGAAGAAGCAACAAAACAAACCTATTGAGCTGAACTGCAGTAACATCAACAGCTTTGCTGTCATGTCTGAAAACTCAAGTGTAGCAGTGATATTTGCCCATGCACTAACTGTTTTGGATTTTGAAATCTTCCCTTTTTTTATTTTCTATGAGGCAAAAGTACATGCAAAGAGCATTTTCTTCATCATCATTTGCTATCAAACATGCACACCCATCAAACAGATATACTGTAGACCACTTCCACAGTGACAAGAAGAAATTAAAGGTTTTCATCTTCTGACCCAAACTAATGGTAGCACAACAAATTACCAACAAATTAACAGAGGAAAATGAGAAAAGAGACTGGATCTTGCTGAAGCTGCTATGTTAGTATCTTAGAACATCCAATAGTTTTGAAGCTTCCTTTTCTGTTTCATCTGGATGACACTGTGTTACCCCGCTCATTTGTCTGTGAGGAGGACTTTGTGATGAGATCTGAGTGAGTGAGGCAAGATGTTGTGCTCCTCACTGGCCTGATGGAACACAATTCTCTTGTTTGGCAGCTTTAGCAGAAACACGACCTGAGCTCCATTACACCACTGTATTGCAGACATGTAAATCTTTCATCAAAACAGCAGACTACGTAGTCAACGTGAGGCTGTGAGTGAGTATCTTGGCTGACATTCCACAGTCTGCCAGTGCTGAGTCAAAACCAAATAACCAAAAATTTGAGATATACCCAAAAGGATTCAGTTAATGAGCTGATGATTATGCAGCAATTTGGATAATACATTTGATGAGCTGGCCTGCTGTTTTGTGTGATAGACTGTCTGTCATAAATGATATCATCAAACTTTCAAGTTCCCTGAGGTGTTTGCAAAATGGCAGAAGTGCAAAACGCTCTGAAGCAAGTTTTACTTGATGTTTCACAAGACACCAAATACTTCGGTAATCCCTGCTGAGGCACTGTGATGGGATTCAAACTGGGTGCCATCTGCTAACTGAGAGCTGTGAGGGACGGGATGAGAATTATTGGGGTGGTGGTAGAATGTAACAGCTCACTCTCAATCAAGCCTCTCCCCATGTTTCAAAAACACATAGTCCAGTTTAAATCTGAACACCTAAATTGACCTTCTAGTGCCTACAATTAATATACACTTTAAAGGGCAACTCCTCTAATTTTACACATTAACTACTCTTTACAGCTGTTGGGTTGTTGGGCTGTATGACAGCTAACAAAACTATGTCACTCTTGTGTGCCCTTTTGGTTGGGGCTGAGGATGACAAAACTGAAAGGCTTGTGGGGAGTTGGGAAGGTGAAAACATTCCAGACCTCTGAAGCCTGCTCCTCCTCTTTGCATGAGTCTCGCTGAGACCATCAGGATTTGTCCATGTGCTCTTGATGGCTTGTCTGACTCTGGTGCCTGGAATGAAACTGTAATCACAAACAAAGTTTTACTGTTCAGAGCTTTCTCACAATTGGGGGATGGAGGGGGGTGGAATTAGGGCTGGAAGGGCCACTCACTTCAATCAAATACTGTATGTGTCAGTCTCAATATGAGAGGTCCTGGATCCTGTTCTAGAAAGATCTGGCACAAATTATCTTGCCACATATAAATGATGTGTTTATGTAACTATTTACTGAAATAAAATATAAAGTTAGATGCTCCTCTCTGAACTCTCCTGTACTATATTTCTGGGTATCAGACTCTTAGGGACTGTATCAAAATCAGTTGTATCTCCCTTCAGCTTCTGTCCATAAAGGCGATTCATAAGATTGTGGATCTCGCGAAGTAATTAGCACACAATCAATATGACACAGGTTTGAACTAAATAACAAGGAAAGTCCATTAAAGGGATGAATCACCTGCAGTGATTAGCCTTATTAGCAAGGTTTAATGCCCAGTGTCATCTGGTGAGGATAACAGATCTGTAAATATGCATCACATCAAGCGATTGGCCCTTTTTACCAGCTCCTGCACAGCTGTTGGTCCTCCGTAACGAGGCTCAAGAGAAGCCCTCAACCCACTGGACGAGGGGTTCAATCCATCAAGGCAATCTCCAGTAATCACAAGTATGGTCCAAATGCGAAGGAGTACCAGCAGCTTAACAGCAAGAGTGATATTCATTTGCTAATAATACCCTGTTTAGTTTCCTGTGCACACGCTTACAGAAATACATGTTTTCTCTGAGAATACCTTTCACTTATTAGAGCTTTCAAGAAGCTGAGCCAAAAAACATCTCTGCCATGGAAACAACTGACTATTTCATACATTTAGTATTTCATACATCACTTAATGTATCAGTTGTGGCTGGCTGTATAATTAACAGCCAGGGGTTGTTGTTGTGTTGTAGGGCAAGGGTGATGAGATTGGAAAGAACTGTGCATTTTTTGGAGGTAACATTTGCAAATATCTTTGAGGGGTTTGAAGAAATCCCTCAAAGTACAGAGCAGTATTCTTCAGATGTGTTAATCTCCACCTGCAAAATGAAACCTATTAACTGGTATTAAATGGATGTTATGCCTTTTTAAAATGTCTTCCATCAGATGAGTTGATGTGCTTAAGGCAACAATTGCTTGCCATCAGTCTATCTATTTTCTCTACAAGTTTTCCACATACACACATGAATTTAAGCATCATATTCAGCAGGTTCCCACTATGATGGACCACTTGATGAAAACAACATTGAGCAAAGCCTCTTCAGTGTTGAAATCATACTAGAACTGGATGTCTTGATTAAGACATCCTTGAGAAAGAGCACTTAATACAATCTGAAATGACAAGTTAATTAAAAAAAACAGCAGGGTGACTTAAGGGCTGCCACATCCTAATCAAGGCAGAACTAAACGATGCAAGATGTGTTTCATTGTAAAGGTTATAATTTTAATAGCATGATGCTATAGTACATGAATGTACCACACAGCCTGTCATGAGCTGGTTTCAGATGTGTGCTGCAAAGGACACTCAAAGACAGTTTCATTGAAACAAAGGCTTGTGAAAGCCTTACGCACAGCTCTGAATGGAGCAGCCAATAGCTGTGATTAATTTGCCTCTTCATTATTGGAGTGAATATGCAGCAGTGCAGGTGCCTGAGACTCCTTCGGTCTCCTCTGTGATTAGTTCAACAAGATCAAGATTAGAGCCCACATGCCTTATGAAAAATCCCATTATACTTTCTATGAGTGAAAGGAATTAATCATAGGATGTCACTGCTGAATTTTGGTATGAATGTCTCTCATTCTGCTGTGAACGTATGAGGTGTCTGCACATTATGAGACTTTTGAATGCTTCCTTGACATCTGTCAAGCTGTTAACCACTGTCAGCCCCCATTTACATTCAGTATGTTTGCACAGGGAATGTGTTTGTTAGGTCTGGAAGGTGCAGAACCAAGGAGCGGCACTGAAACAACTACATTTTATAAAAGGTTTAAGACATTCAATTTGATCTTGAAGTTTCAGAAAATCATCCAAAAACTTAAAATGCTTAAACACAGTGACTAAAGAAATAACTGGTGTATGTCTAAAGGTCATTTAAAGTGTTTCATTACTCCCAAGTAATGCATGCATCATAATATTACTGAATGTTTTCCTAAGCTTGGTGTTTGGCACTGGATTAGCTCATTCTTGAACTAAGGCAACATTTCAAGCAAGAAAATGCTATATCTGAAAACTATTAATGTGTTGACTCATCAGTGAAAGTGTCCAAAGCTGCTGTCAGAGCACACAGAGTGAAATGTCAAATTATCTTTTTAGTTGAGTCATTGCCAAAACAGACTATATGGATTAGTTTCAGAGTTAAAAATGTGTAAGATCATATTTTTTGGGAGGTAGTGGGTCTGGTTACATAACTGTTACTAATAGACAAAGACAATAAATGTTTTTTTTTTTTTCAGAACAGTGCTGTGATAACCTCTAGCTTCTTAATGTTTCTAAAATATATTCCAGTTGTGACATAGAAAGATGAATTTATTTCAAGATTTAAGACTTTGTTTGAGTTTACATCTAGGTAACAAAACAAAAGCCTTGGAAAAAGGCACAATGATGAATCTTACTTTTGAGCCACTGTACAATCATTATTGTCAAGCAGTAAAACTGTGGTTCCAAATATATTTCTGACATTTCTTCTTTGTTGCAGAACAAACACAGATGCAAAAACAAACAAGGGGAGAGCTTCACTCTAATCAATTAACTGCTTATGAAAGACACTTTAGCATTTCAAAGCTTTTTGAGAAGCTTTTTGCCACAAGGGCTTTTCACAGGACTCAGCCCTTCTACTTCATCATTGGCCCTCTTGGTCAGATGAAAGCAAGATGAGACAAGCAAGGACCCCATGCATTTCACCCCAGGTAAAGCACAAAGGCATGTAGCTTTGATGTATGTACTTGTACTATCATTTGCATCCTTAAGTGTTTCTGATTTAGATTCTTGACTGCACACGTATGGAATGTCACGTGTGCATTCATAAGAGACATAAAACAACTACGGTGCAACCCCTGGGCAGCTATGCCCATATGCCAGCAAAGCAGACATTTTTTTCCAGTGGCTTTAGTGTCTGCACAACTGATGGTAATGTCCTATACTTATGTATATTTGTCTCCATTAAATTAGCTCTGTAGCAAAGATGGAGGGCACTGCTAATCAAACTGAACTAAAAGGCAACTATGCCATGTTTGCTTCTTCACTGCTGTGATGGTTTTAGCAAAAGTTGTGTGGAACCAACTTTTTTTTCTATAAAATTTTATAAATTTGCTATTGCTACATAGTTAATGTTTGCATTAACAGATGTTCTTCCATAGGCCTTGACTTGGTTATTGTAAAGTGACATTTTCTGCTTGTGCTGGTGATAGCTGATTAGCATAGGCAAAACAAGAGGGTTGCTCATTATTGCTCGAGACAGATCTTGGTGAACTAATGCTGAACTAGCAATGTTTGTTCTAGACTGGTGAGTAAATAGCTGTTAATGTGGCAAACAGCAAAAACAAATGCCTTCATTAAATTAGTAAAGATGTGAACAAGACAATGTGCCCATATTGTCAAACCTTGATATATTAAAAGTTTCTATGGACAATGTGTTTCCTCATTTTTGTTGTACTTATCATTTACTAACAAATGTGTTTCAGAATTGACTTAAATATCAAATTTCACCCTGTCAAATGTCAGAGATTACTGCAAAACAGGGCTGCAAAGTTTTTGGTTACTGCTCTGAGTGAGGATTATTTTGCTGATTAGTCAACATGTCAACAAACTAGTGAAAAACATCCATCACATTTTTGTGGAAAGTGAAATTTTAAGATAGCTTTCTTTGTCCAGCTGATATTGTCTGATATGACACGGAAGAGCAGCAAATCCTCATCTGAGAAGCTGCAACCAGTGAATGCTTGGTATCTAAGAATTAGGTATTTACTACTATGACTACTACTATTAATGATAAATATTTTCCAAACAAAAAATATTAGTTAATTGATTATGGAAATACTGGAAATATAGCTGATGCACAGGCCAAAAAAAAAGGCTTAAATAATTAAAATGTTTTCTTTATTTTCAGACAGGGAAGCCAACAAAATGCAGGATACACATTACCAAATGTCCAAAGAGCCACAAAAATGTTGTGTGACCTAGTTAAAATGAACAGTAGTCTAGTATATTAAACTCACTGAGTATAAATGTCCTGTCTGAACCAAGGTCAATGAAATTATTGCTTTAAAGAAAAAAAGAAAAAGAAAACCCCCCCCCCCCAAAAAAAAAAACCACACACATTAAAAACAGTTGTTTGGGGAAGTCATTAAAAGGCTTGCACTCTCATTTCCTTTACGAACATGCAATCACATTCACAAACACATCACATATGCCACCTTACAGTCATACTGATGAATTTTGATGAAATTAATTCAAAGGGAACATCAAAAACTAGATTTAAAAAAATAGTCTCTCATTTGTCATGATCTACCTAACATCCACAACAATTTTCCTCACACTAGGAAGAACAGTTTTTGTAAAAGGGGCTGAACCGCTCCCCTCCTCCGGCACCTCTCACAATCCTCGGCTCAGCACAGGAAGTCACATACAGATTAACCCCCTCCCTACATTTAGGCAAGGCCACACCTTGAAAAAGATCAAAAGATCCCCCATTATCTTCTGCCAGAGATGGACATCAGCTCTCTTGCTTGTCTTTCACCAAAAGGACTGTGTGCTGCCCTCCACTGGAGGCCATCAATACTGCACGGTTCTCCAGCTGTTTGCCTGTCATCTTTACAGGGCTCCACTCATCATCCTCCTCTCCTGTGCCAAGCTGCAGGTTGGTGCCCATGCCCCAAGCATACACAGATCCTGGAAGCACAGCCAAGAGAAAGTGGAGTGAGCATCCTCTTTTTGTCTTCCGACTTAGTTTAACGCAAATATAGCACAAATGCAGATGACAGAGAGCTGAAAAAACTCACATCTGCTATCAGGACAAAGAATTTGAAGTGGTAATGGATATTTACTTTACATACAACTTAAAACAAATGGTGCCAAAGAACAACTTGCAATTGAGTGTTGTCTTGTGTTGGTCCTTTGTAAACAGCAAAGGCAGAAGACAGCTGTTGTTTCACTGCTGTAAAACCTGTCAGACACTAGTTCACTGAGGAAGGTTGTGTGCTGAAAACAGACTGACTCATGAGACTGCTTATGTCTGTGCTGTATTTTTCTGCACACAGTGCAACCTATTCCAGGTCTGAACATATCAGAACATAAACAAGTCTAATTGAGTGTTTTGAAATGCACTATCAAAACACTAATGTCATTGTTTAAGTATGACTACTTGTTGTGGATCACTTAACACTTTTTTCTCCTTTGTTTCTCACCTTCTCTGGTGACAGCGTAGCTGACTGATGCCCCACAAGTCACGCCACTAGCCAGCTCCATCCCCATAACAGGTGTGGGCTCATTCTTCTCTTCAGCCCCTTCACCCAAACCAAGACGACCGTACTCTGCTCTGCCCAGGCTATATACCTGTCCTGTTTGGGTTATATTGTTGAATTACAAAGTAGAATTAGTGCCTCATGTTTATAAACTTCCATCAACCAGCCAATATGATCGCGATCTCCTCTGCCTGAGTTACAGCGTTGAAAAATGGCCAGAGGTGTTTTAGCAGAACATTATGTCAGTTCATCCTAGTGACCGAGTGAATGTTTGTGCCAATTGAAGAAAGCCCTTCAAGGCGTTAGAGATATCGTGTTCACAAGAATGGGATGGACAGACAACCTGAAAACATGATGCCTCTGTGCTGCCTGTCACCAGTCCGGAGGCATAAAAATGTTGACGCAGCTAAATCACTGGCAATATTTAGTCTTTAGGGCAGACTTGCTTCTGCTGAGAATTGTGTTAGTGCTAGAACATGAAACATCAGTTGTATATTACTTGTGTACTTACAACTAATATGATTAGTTCTAATAAGATATCAGATATAACTGTCATTTAATAAAAGTCAGTCAATAAGAGTCAGACATGGTCACTTAGTTGCAGTTTACCTTCAGCATCAAGGCAAAGAGTGTGATGTTGTCCTCCAGAGAAGTCAACCCACGAGGTGGTAGAGTTCTTGAAGCATGTCAGTTTTACTGGGACAAAACACATCTTGGTGCTTTTAGTGCCTAGTCGGATATATAAAAAGATGTAAGGACACACACAACCTCATAATGGCAGAAGCAATCGACTGTCAACAACTGACTTCTAGCGAACCATAAAGTGAGGTCAGACAGTGCTATAGTTTAAGTTAACACAACTTGGATTAATTGACTACACACTGACCCAGCTGGTGATAGTTGGAGAGGCCAAATCCATACACATGTCCCTCTTTTGATACAGCAAAGGTGAAGTACGCTCCACAGAAGGCATCAATGAAGTGAACTTTCCCCTTGACTTTTACCACCTGTGGCACCAGCAGTCGGCCTGAAATCACAGGACACACAGTAAGCAAGAACGCCACAGTAATATTGGATAACTAACAAGACATGAAAAGTCAATGGTCATAATCATAAATCAGAGTGATGTCAATGTAAAATCCTTCAATCTTTTATTCCATCAAAATGTAAAAAACCTGTATTACTTACCAAGGCCTTTCCTGCCTCCTCTGTTTGAAAAATGTTCAGGCACTCTTCCCAACTGGCCCTGTTCTGCTGTGCCTGATGTGTAAAGATTTCCCTCCAGTGTTACCAGTACCAGGTGATCATTACCTATAAAAGCATTGATGAAAATTGGTCAAAAACAGAATATACAGTGAACGAATAAAAACATGGCTCCACAGTGGACTATGTCATACCTGATGCAATTTTCACAACACTTTCTGTCATGGGGACTTTGATCGGAACAGGAGATGTCTTCATGGGCTCTAGAAGCCCTATAACGCCATTGTTATCCTGGGGAAAAACGGCACAGATTATTGGTTTAAACAAGATGTGACCGAGATGTGCAATGCTATGCAAGATACTGAACATAGTTTCATCTACTGGGAAAATTTGCAGTTAGACTGCACATTTTTCCTAAACATGTTATTCTTTTCTTTATATTAGTTATAACCAAATTCCCTCCTAGATTTTTCCATTAACAAGTTGGTTCAAGCAGTACAGTACTTGACACACTCCTAATATACACTAAGAGGCGACTGTAAATGCCATCTTATTATGAATTATTTCATATTTAGGTAATCAAAATACATTTCATAGTGTATTAGTAGCTGTAACCCTAAGATGATGTTAATAAATACAACTGTCATATTCCCATCCAGCGCCCACGTTGTTTAAATTGCGAATAGACCGATCTGAGCACCCATGACCCTTAAAATGACGTGTGGTGATGTGCAATGTTGGCAGTGGAAAGTAACTCAGCAATTGTCCAACAAAAACTGGTCTTAAGTGAGTGATGCAGTATCTCACTTATTTTAAGGACGAGGCATCAAGGGAGTAATATGTGCTTTTATACGCTGGCACACAGAGTGCATACACACTACCTGTTACGCACAAGCAGAGTGTGCCACAGTGTGGAGCTGAGTGGGCAGTCACAATATGTAATCAACTGACTGCAAAACACTCCAACATTCAATTAACAAGGTGATATGGACCTGCCCTAAATGCATTTGCACCACATGCTTTAGGTTGTGCGCTTTGAGTTACGGCAGAGTGCAGTATCAAAGGCAATGCAATGGGAGACATTTGATTTAGGCCTGTAATACCCACATAACAATAAAAACATTGTTTGAAGACTTTTTCACAGCAGAGGTTATTGAGTGTTTCACTTTATTATTATTTTTATCATCGTCAAAAATCAAGTGGGAATGTTAAAGGTAGGCAGAGGTAATAGAGATGTAATTGCCAGTGTGCCACTGAGTATGATAATGAAACACCACTGACTAATCTCACAGGAGGAGTGATAAGTGCTGAGAGAGGAAAGCAGTGAGGACTAGCTTAACCAACTAAAGTTGAATTACTATCTGTTCCAAAGCCATTTTTATCAACAAATTAATTTTAAAAATACATTGGGTACATCTGCATGAACAGATGTGGAACCAATTGGAAGATTTTCCCTACTAAAATTTGGGGGAGCAAGATATTTTAGGGGCCAGGGAGATTAACGAGAAATACAAATTGTTTGATTATTGAGGAGGGGACGGAGAGAACCTGGTGTGCTTAAATGATGGTTAGATGTTATTACAGGAAATGAATCTGCTCTTGTACTTACATTAAGAATGGTAATGAGTTTAATTGAAATAATGCAGATACAAGTCCTGTAATGTACACCATGGTGATTCAGGATATTTTTTCATCCTAAAGGGATGAGGTTACTATTATAAGAAAGATATCTGAACAATAAACTCAAGATTATCAATCCTCATTCACCAAGTCAGTTGAGTATAAGTGAAGTTGAATGCTTGACTCCATCAAAAGCCAAAAGGACAATATTGCAGACTGCTGTATTTTGGTCATGCATAACACATGATGGTGGCTTTGGAACATTGTTAGCTGACTATTTTTTAAACATGGGATTATAAAATAATTTAATTTTAAAATAATTTGTGGCTAATGAAGTTTAAAAAATAATGGTTGTAGGAAAAATCTTTCTTCCAAGCTCAGACTTTGGTGGCTGAAAATAGTAGGCAACTAACCCTGAAGGAGCCCCAGATGTACACAGTTCCATCCTCTGTGAGTGCAGCTGTGTGGCTGTCCCCTGCTGACACCTGGACCACCTTCTCCTCCAGTGCCACCTTTCCTGGAACCATCTCAGACCCCTCCTCTGTTGTGTCCCGACCAAGGGCCCCTTCATCATTACAGCCAAACGTATAGACCTGGGGGTACAAAACCAAATCAGTTTAGTTCTAGGAAACTTCAGACCTTTAGTTAAAATAGTACAGATATTCACTTACATGGCCAGTGTCACTGAGGCACACAGTATGCATGCCTCCAGCTATCACTTGTACAGTTTTCTCTGGCAGGGAAACAAGGGCTGGCTTCTTCCTCTCAATGATGTCCTCCCCCAAACCCAATTGTCCGACATCACCCTGACCAAGAACAAGTACCTGACCTGCATCCTTGCCATGACTCCTGTGAGAAACTGGCATGTGTACACACAAACAAGCAGACACAAACACACTAGTTATGGAACATTTCTATGGACACATATTTTTTTTAATTATCAATGAGCAGAGACAGTCATCCAGTTGAGCCCCTTTCAAACCTTAAAAAAAAAAAAAAAAAAAGCCCACTTACCTTTCACTTTCTTGGAGTCTTTATCATCCTCCACAATAGCCTCAGACTTCCTCTTGATGGCGGTCTTTTTAGCAGGCATGACGACAGTTCTTTAGGAAAAACATAAGGTGTGATTTATTTATTTTTAAACTTACCATGGTGACTGAATTGTACAGTTGGTGGTGCTGCAACAAATGCCTAAAAAAACTATATCAAAATATATATCTAAAATCAATGGCCCAGTCTGAGCAACCACTATGTTTGGGAGGGTCCACCTATTCTTCTTAGGCCAGTGGCTAAAGACACACAATTGATTGGATAGATATTGAATAATTATGAAATATTTAATACAGTCAACTTTCTACATGCTCAAAGGTTTACATTCAGATAAAAGCATAAGATGCTCTCAACCCATAATGTCTGTTGCCAGCTGAACAATATTACTGATGATCTGTAATGGTAAGGGCTAGGGCTAAGGCCTGAGCTGCAGTGCCACATGAAATCCAGGTCATTTGAGGGCATACCGCAGGTACAGGTGTGGCCTTTGGTGCAAAGTGAAGCAGCACTACTACTGCTTCTTGATACTCTCAATAAGCTTTTTTTCATAGCTGGCATTTTACAGGAATATAGAATCGTCAATGTTTTAGCTACACCTGGTTCTTGCCTGTGTCACAAGATGAAAACGTGACTTTCCCTCCCTTCTAAAAAAAAAAAAAAAAAAAAATCATTGCAAAAGTCACAATCCTGAATAATGCCCACATGCAATATCAATCACAATGTCCTGGGGGCAAAGCATATCTGTGTTGATTAATAGAGACAGTCTCATAAATTCTCAAACAAACCAAGTGGACCAACAGACACAATCAGTCTTTATTTTGGTCTGAACATTGACCAGAAGCTGTTCGGGCTCAACAGCTGTCAGAGGCTCGTTTCAGTGTCTGGCAGTGTCAGGTTCCTTGACCACACAGTTGTGCTTCCTCTGCCCCCAGGCTGGTTTGACCATGGCCACTTGTGCCACAAGTGAATCTGCTGTCCCGCTCACATTTCATGTTACACACTAATCCTGAGGACATGTTTGATGAGGGCTGCCAATATGTTAGCGTTCATCCTAAATACACAGTTTAAAATAAGATGTATGATCTAACGTTGGCGGTTTCCCATGTGTCCTTGCTAACATTTACCATTTCCCTAACATTAGCTGTGGACGGCTACTCTTCAGTCTAATATTTGATCCTAACTAAAGGTGACACAACCAGCTACTTCAGCAGCAAGTATGTAACCTACAAAGGCCACGTTTTAACCACATAACCAATGTTAGCTTACTGGCGTTAAAGTATAGCGTAGCTTACATGATGCTGGCTAACTGTCTGCGAGCCGCTAACTAGCTAGCGGTGTTAGCATGACATTCGGGAATGAATGAACCACAATAAAATCATTTACAGAATGAAACACACACCCGGCGTTTAGGTTGTGCTTATTATTGTATGTCGTCCCCAGTCGGACAGTTTAGGAGTTGATAATTTACTGACCTGTGGTTCGTAGGAGTCTGTAGTTTGCCCAGAAGTGAACGTGCACAACTCGTTCCCGGTCTTGAGGCACGCACCACACGCGCGACGTCACGTTTTTTTTTTGATATCTTAAAGAGACAGTAACACGAAAACCTGTGGTGGAGGAAGAACTAATTTAACCACCGGTGGAGGGACTCAGGGACGGAAACCGAGAGAGGTCAAAGTCGCATTTTTTTTAATCTAACATCAAGATATTAGTATTATTATTATTATTATTATTATTATTATTATTGTTGTTGTTGTTGTTGTTGTTATGAAAACGAGTTATCTCCAGATAACAGAATAAGGGAGGGCTGAGTGACTTAGTCAACTAAATAACTTCGGTTTATAATGGAGCCGTGGACACGGTGATGATTGGTGAACCCTGTGGCGAATTTACAGGGAAGTAAGAAAGAAGCTTCCCTGAAGGGCCTAAACGCCATGGATGTCTGTGCAGCACACAATGTGCTCCGACCGCCTACAGCTATATTCCAATATTCCTCTTGACTTATTCACATATTTCCATCCTCCCAGTTCTCCCAAAAGTGGGAGAAGCTCTCGGATCAGTCTCCAGATGAGTTGGTTGGGGTTGAAGTGACAGAAAATGAAGCTGAAGACATCTGCGGGATTTGTTGAATCCACACTGGATGAGTCATTTGGATTTGGTTAAACAAGATTCCTTTATTCATTAGAAATTATGCTTTAATTTCAATAATACTTTGAGAATTGAGGTTGAACTTTTGACCATTATTATATATGATGATTTGAAAGGTAAGTTGGAACGTCAGGTAAATTAGGAGAAGCCCAACTGTGAATTGTACTTCACTGTTTTTGATTAAATGCCTTCAAGTACACTCCACCACAGCCAAGAGCAAAAGAAGTAAATGTCTTGTTTCAAAATTTAGTAACATGTACAATGTACAAAACTGAAAGTATGATAAAGCAGTGATGTTAATACTAATAAAAAAAAAACTGTCATGTAATGTAATCTACTGCTTTTTTATATTTTAGAAGTTTTTGTTCTATATTCAAACTTAAATCTGCAAAGTAATTAGTAGCTAAAGTTGTCAAATAAATATGCTGCAACATAAAATAGAACAAAAAGAAAATAGAAACACTGAAGTTACAGTCACCCCAGACTGGCAAGAGTTCAGATGAAATGATGAACCAGCATACATTTAAAATTTCATTGTTGCAATTTATATCAGTCGCAAAGTATGTTGTTGTGTGTTGTTTTGCTATCATATATATATGCAATTTGCTCTGCTTTCCATTCACTGCCTACAAAATATACTGCTTTAAACCTTGGGGTGCAGAGGATCAGACAGACCCTGTCTTTATACATACTGTACTGCATCTAAAACCATCTCCAATGTTAGTTCCTCTTAATAATGCACGAAAACCTCACCTGCCACCAGGTGTCACTGCAGCCTTATACTGTATTTTCACTTTTTGGGCCCACTTGAAATTGTCCCCACAATAGTCACTAAGTAAGATTGATCTATTGACTTGAGCCAGGGCAGAGTCATTGCACAGATGGGCGAAGGGATCGTAAGATTTGATTTTTAATTAGATCCAGATGTAACTATTTACAATTAAAAAGAAAAAAAAAAAACCTGTCAGTCCATACAATTCCACATTCAATTAAAAATGTACTTAGTTTTACAGAAAAGGTACACTTTAATATTCCCATTCTTGTAGCATTTAATCATAAACTAATATTCTGTGCTTAAAAAAATAGCAACCTATAATACTTTCATATTTAAAATCTCTTTTCAAATGAAAGGAAGACAAGATATACACAAGCATCAGTTAAACTTATATTAACCTGTACACAGCATAGAGAACCCTGTAAGCTACTGGCCAGACAACAATACAAGATAAATCACTTCTGCATTGTCAGAAGCTTCTAGCCAAAATAACTCCCTGTTGACCGCTTATACATTTTCAGATTTTTTGATAAATCCCTGATCTATACTCGCAGCAATTTACATTTAACTCTTAGTATAGACACTATTAGCATGACCTTGTTCAAAATGGCTACAGAATGCATTGCATGGTTGATCATTAAAGGGAAGTACAAAAACTCATAAAAAAGTATAAATGAAGAGAGATTATCCAGATCCAGAGGCACTGGATTCTGTGTTGGCTCATGCAGTGAATTGCAGAAATCAGTGGCATGAAAACCAGTCTTCTATAGTCCGTTAGGCATTGGGTACGTTGGCACATATTAAAACACCAACTGCCTCCTGACCTGCATCTTTTTATATCTAGATTGACGCTTAAACGGCCACCTCACATCACAACCATAAATACAGGCAAGCCCAAAAAAAAAAAAAAAAAAAAAAAAAGGCTCAAATAAAAGCTGTCACTACTCATGTGATCAAAATTACAATATAAAATATCTTGTGCATTACAGATTATTTTGTAATTAGATCTTTCCAAGTTTCATTCTAAGGTATCACAATAGCAGTCTGTACACAATTATTATAAAACACATATCCCAGAGATGTCCAGTCCTAAAACAGAATATCCCAGTCTTCAGCCTGTTCTTGCTGCTGCCATTTGTCTCTATTATCTATTATTACTGTGTGGAGTATTATAAGTCATCATCATTATTATTACTATTATTATTGTATGTTATCACATTAACAAGATGAATTAGCTTTTCCATATACATTTAAAGAAGAAAAAAGGCAACACAGAATGAGGCCGCATTAAAGGTTGTAACTAGATCCAAGTCCCTGAGGGGTACCACTTAACAGCAGAGTGAGAGTAAGCCCTGTAGGTCCCCTGCCACTTTTCCACTTCATTGGCACGTGGTTCCCCCTGTCGTCTGGGAGAAATACTGCATGTGGGCCTCACCCACCACCGCCTCAGTTTAGTGAAAGCAATGTAGTGAGAGGGCAATGGAGGGTAAGCGAGAAGCGTTCTTGTTCCAGACTTTTCCTGATAACCTGTACAGTACATTCGAGAAACATAAAGGGCCATCAGTCTGCATAGGCAGCAGCGTCCTGCCACAGAGATCTTAAGTGCTTCATTATCCATGAAGAAGGGAGGGGGGGGGTGGGGGGGGGGGGCACTAAGGCCGATGAAACCTAAATGAGACAAAACAAAGAGATTTCATGAGGCATAAACAGATGTAGAATGGAATCACAGTTTTTGCTGCTATTTATGATCAGCATTTGTCATAAAGAACCATATTCAGTGTATATATATTATGTAATTACATCTCTATGTAGTATCTTTTATTGTTTGTGGTGGAGTCCACCATCCCCATGCTGGATTTGAATTATCTTCATGGACATGACTCACTCATCACTCACAAGAAATGATGCGTGTGTGTAATGTGTTGTTTTTTTTATCAGTCCCACGAGAATTCACATTGAAAGTGTTCAGGTAACACATTGTGCATTTTATTGTGAAGTAGTCACAGGAAACAATCCCATCAGNGGGGGGGAGGGGGCCACTAAGGCCGATGAAACCTAAATGAGACAAAACAAAGAGATTTCATGAGGCATAAACAGATGTAGAATGGAATCACAGTTTTTGCTGCTATTTATGATCAGCATTTGTCATAAAGAACCATATTCAGTGTATATATATTATGTAATTACATCTCTATGTAGTATCTTTTATTGTTTGTGGTGGAGTCCACCATCCCCATGCTGGATTTGAATTATCTTCATGGACATGACTCACTCATCACTCACAAGAAATGATGCGTGTGTGTAATGTGTTGTTTTTTTTATCAGTCCCACGAGAATTCACATTGAAAGTGTTCAGGTAACACATTGTGCATTTTATTGTGAAGTAGTCACAGGAAACAATCCCATCAGGGTTAAGCCTGTAAACAGACCACCAGCTTTTCTTCTTTCATATTTATATACTTAGTAACAAGGTGTATTTGCTGTGGTATTAAACTGCACAGTAAATGCAGGTGTCACCAAATCAACCAGGACTGAAATCTGAAATATTATAATGCCGCAATCCACCCGATGATGGTATACCTTGTGTAAATTCTGCTCTCTTCATGAACCTCCATTTCAGTGCTCTTATAATCGTTGAGCTCTTTCCGGATAGCCGCCTTGAAGTAACAACAGGAGATAGATTGTCATTTAAAAGAAGACATGTCCTAACCATCACACTGATGCTAATATGATGCTAAACCAAATCTTTTACAGGGGAATTAGTTGGGTGCATTTACTGGATTTGTTTAGCACTTGCTGGAGATGACACACTGAATGCATACCTTGTCAGCAGGAGTCAGCTTAGTCCATGGCTTGTCTGCTCTCCGATCATAGTCTTGGGCGTCTGTGACTTCCACATACTCGTGGAACCGCAGGATTTTCCTCGCCTGCAGTTCTGCGACTGTGGGTCTTTGACTCAACTACAATAAAAAAGAGTTGTTATATCAGTTTAACATCCAGCAAATACATGATTTGATACTACGATGTCTGTTGTGGCTGTGTTGCCTCACCTTCCTGGTTAGCCGCCGCTTGATCTCTCTAACCTCAGCTTGTCTGTCAGCCTGATTTTTGGCTGAAGAAAGAACAGTGGAGGAGAAAAAAAAAAAAAAAAAAATCAAAAGAGCTTAATTTAGACTCAAGTATGAAAGCCTGGTTTGATGTGCAGGAAACATAGCTATTTCCAAAATTAAAAATTAAAAGACATCTAAACTGTGATCCATGATCTTTTCAAGTGCAAATTCCCATCAATATTGTGGGTAAAAATCTGATTTTGTTATACATTGCAAAGAAATATCTCAAGAATGTTAAGATGTGGCTCTCTTTACAAAAACAAAAGTAATTGATCTATCTAGAAAACTATCTGCCTGAACTGAGCTATGATTTTCGTTTAAGTCAACATCAAGGAGCATTTGACACAACACAATCTATTTCATTGGTGGCAATATAAGGTTAAGGAAAATTAAAAAAAAAAAAAAGGTTCAAAAAAAGGTTAAATTAAAAAAAAAAAACAGGAAGAGTTGATACTAACGCTGAAGGATGTTTCTTTGCTCAAGCTCCTCAGCTGTGGGTCTCTGACTAAGTCGTCTGCAGAAAAAAGAAAATAAGAGCAGCACTATTTTTACACAGTTTCATCACTTTTTGTCATTCAGGCAATAAGTAGGACAAAGATCTAAGAGATGAATTCCTGAGTTCTTCAGGAAATGCACATTCACTATCAGTTTAAAGGACACAAAGGCAATAGAATATGCATACAAGTACAATAACGCCTGTTTTTTTACCTTGTAAGTGCAGTGCCGATCTGCGTGCGGATGGCCTCCCACTGCTCCCTGCTCTGCCAGGTGAGGCCAGTTTGTCCTGGAGGCTGGTCGTCTCTGCTGCTCCTCTCCTGGGTAAACCTGTCCCTGTTTGGAGCAGAGGGCCGGCTGCTCAGCTTCAGAGCCAAAGTGTCCTTCCTTTTGACCCTGCTGGCCAGGGCACCTGGATAAAAGCCAAGCAGAGAGATGTAGTCAGGAGCACAAGAAAACAAATCACTGCATAGAAACTGTCAAAAGTGAAAATAATTTCATAAAAGTTGGTTATGCTTACTAGGCGGGGGTTCATCCTCCTCATCCTCATCTGAGTCTTCATCTTTATGAGGCACAGCATCGTCTGAGTCACTGTCCTCCCCATGCATGTCATGCTCCTCATCCTCATCCTCTTCCTCCTCTTCTTCCTCCTCCTCCTCACTACTATTTTCCCCTGGGATAACACAAACACCTGCATCACCAACTAAGCACCGGCGACTACGTGGCTCCAGCTCTGGCTGGGGGATCTCTCCATCGTACTCTTCCTCTTCTTCGTCATCTTCCTCCTCTTCTTCTTCCTCCTCCTCTGAGTAGTCATCTTCAGATCTAATGGAAAGAGAAAACATATAAGTACATAATCATTATAAGATAGAAAAGAATGAGAGAAATACTGCAGAAAGACATAAGACATGTTTTTGTTTGCACTGACAGGCTAGTTTGTTTTACTATAGTTCTCCCATTATTATGTGACTCACAGTTTCAGTGGTTGAATGCTGACAGGCAGGGGGCGACCGCGATCTCCTTGGTACTCTGGAGGGGTTTCAAAAAGCAGAGTGTGTGCACGCTGTGACCCATCTGGATGAGGCTGAGCTGGGCCAGGGCTGGACAAGGCTCGCTGAATCATGATATGTAGTGGAACAGGAGCCGGGCGCTGGGGAGACTCATTGGTCGGGCTTGGTGGGTCAAACAGCATGGGTATGGGTTGAGGTAGGGGGTGGGGGTAGGAATGCTGATGGTGGAGGTGGTGGGTGTGTATGTGTTGTCGAGGTGGAGAAGGTGGTATGTGAGTTGGCAGGGGAGGGGAGGGAGGAGGGGGAGGCAGCTGGAAGCCGACAGGGAGACTGCTGTGGTCCTCCAGAGAGAGCGGTGAGGGGTTGATGGGATGGCTCGAAGCAGAGGAGTCCTCCGTGTTGCGTTTGGTGACAGGGGTGGTCCTCTTTGGAGGCATTGGTGGAGAAGGCTTGGCTGGCACAAGACTGGCACCGCCAGTGGCTTGGGTGAAGTCACCTGCAAACAGTTAATTAATCCAATCATGAGGGAAAATGGCTATAGCTCAGGGCTTAGAAGTGCGTTGATTTTCTATCTAGTTTGCCGCTGTGGCATGAGTGCACATACATCAGCCATACATGTACCCAACATGACAGAATACACATGAACGAATACAAATACTGGGATTACACATGTGACTGAGCATTATTACGTACATACAGTGGGTCACATCACATGACCGTGTCAACATGAATGAACACACTGCCTTAACAAACCAGCGTACAGCATGTGCACCAGGTCACAGAGACAAAGGAGATACATTCAGCCTACATGCTCTACACAGCCAGATTATAAACCCACTGTCCAGTCTTGCTTATTAGCATATTTAAAGTGCGGAAAGCTCAAGTGCAAACCCTCAAATTATTTGCATGCACATTTGTATATTTGCCAGAAGATTCTTAAAAGTCTGCAGGATGGCTTTAAAGCAATATCAATGTTAAAAGCCATAGCCGTGCTACTGAGGCATAATAAGAGATCAGAGTTGCCAGACTTGAAACATGCAGTAGACTAGACAACTGGATTACATCTGCCTCTCTAAATTAAGTCAAACCCTTGTGTTAGAACCCTTTTGCCTCTTCGCTCATCCATCCATACATATTCCCCCATCCATCCCAGTTGAGCAGGAACTGAGTGGATTAGCACTATAAATTTCTCTTGATGCATTGCAAGCCACAGCTGGAACCTGCTAAAGCCTCTTCCACTTTTACATGCCAAATAACAGAGTACAGCATTGAAAACACTCAACAATCTCTTACACAGAAGTTCTTTCCCATATTCACGAAGCACCCAGCATACTCATTATCAGCTCATTATGTGCATGCGGCTCTTGTATACCAAACCCAAAGAGAAGCAATCAAGGCCAGTCAACAAGATGAAGGAATTGGGGGGAGGAAATAGGCAGCTTAATAGGACGCAAAAGGACGAAGAACGCAGACGCTGAAGGTAGACATTCCAGACATGAGCAACCTGGCCACAGAGATGCCAGAGGGCATCTTTTTACCTGAGCGCAGGCCTCCGGCCCGCCGGCACAGGTAGACGGGCAGGGACAGGTAGACATCATAGTCGCACTCTCGCTTCCAGCAGGACCAGTAGAGTGGAAGCTGAGCGTTCTCTCCCCCCTGTAGGGCGGAGACTAACAGGGAGGAGATGGAGGCCTTCAGCCGGTGTGTTTAATGATGGCAGGTACATGGCGTAGTGTATATCTTGGTGGGGTATTGTTATACTAAATGCTCTTCATTCTGTCATTCAGTAATGAAAATTTCAACCATACCTGTAATTACTATTGTTCTCCTTTCTCAAAGGACTGGAAACTACACCTATTTCTTTTCTTGCTAAGAGTCAGATGAGAGGATAAACACAACACTCATGTCTATCTGTTAAATGTGAAGATACACCCAGGAGAAGGAGGTTATCTTAACCCTGAACCTCATTGTATCTTAGATTGGAAGCAAAAGGATTTGACTACTCGTAGTCTAATTTTTTTGAAGCTGAAAATGCGGTTAACTCTCAGGTGAGTTGCACTGTGTTCTATTTCTATCCTCAAGTGACTACAAACAGGACTTTATTCAATGCAATAACATGATGACATGACTGAAAAACGTGAGAAATAGAAAAAAAAAACCTCACAGCGAATCATAACTAAAATAAACCCTACATAATGCAAACACTCAGAAAGTCAGTTAAGATAAAAATGAATCAAAGTAGACAGCCTTGCCCAAGTGGGAATTAAAGCATGATGAGACAAACCCAGAGTAAACAACAACAACCACTACCCTGCATCTGTGTGCGCAGTGGCCCACAGCCACAAGAGCCCCTGTTATCTTTAGAGTGTAAAATGCTGAAAAAGTGGCAGCTAAAATAGTCCAGGCGTAATAAGTAATTAGCTGGGGAAAAGCTGCTCAAGCTGTTCAGATAACATCACCAGGATATATGTGCTATTGTGTGATGGTGTGTTGCTAGCTGTGTTAAGGGCTTCTCTTTGCCATTAGATATAAACATACGTGTACAAACATGTGCCTTCTCCCGTGGGAACACAACATGCTGGGCGAGCAGACATTTGACTGTTCATTGAGACTGTTGATGTAGGCTGCCAGTGATAAAGTCCACTCCCTCCATCACCTGTTAACAGAAGCAGCCACTGCTCAGCAGAACTTACCCAGCATGGCGGTGTTGTTCCTGTTCACCGGCTTGGGTGGAGGCAGCGGGGGCTGCTTGGTGGCCTGAGAGGTGGAGGTCTGGGCTGCAGATGAAGACTGCTGAGTGGACACACCCGCAGAGGACATACACCAAACGGGTTTGGACGCTGCAGCCAGGGGGGCAGAGGGAGAGGGGTATTGGGTCGTGGGGTGGTTGGATGGAGTGCGTGGCGAACCCTCGTTGTCAGCTTCAGGGGTGGAGCTCACCAGCCATTTTGGAGGCATGACAGGCTGTTTAGGTGGCAGAGGTTCACGCAGGGTGTTCCGCGGGGCTTCAGGGTCAGGGACAAAATGGCTGTCTGGCTCTATGAAAACACAGAATCATGAGGAATAAAATAAAGTTCATTCCACCAACTGAAAGCACTTACTTCAATTGAGACTGACAAAGTTTAACAAAATGCTAATAACACTTTAGATCAGTGCACAGCTGTGGCACACACAGTATTCTGCAAAGTGTACCCTATATTCCCCATTATTGAATTAGCAACATCTCATTATGAAATACTACTGTACATGGCTATAAATGTTTCAGCTCAGGGACTGAGCAGTGAGCCATTTTCTAATGCTTCACCACTCCAAGCGCTCTCTGTGATAGCACTTGTTTGAGAATTGCATTATCTAGGGATCAGCTGTGAAGATAAACAGAGTAGGCGGCTGCAATTACCACCACAAACCCACCTCCCTCTGCCCACCCCAATGCACCCCCGAGCTGCTGCTGCTCCCACGCCATTCCTCAAGCTGCAGCTCTGAAGTTGAGGGTTTTTTATTTACAGAGTTTAGTAGCCTTTATTACTGTGACGTCATACAACCAAAGAGGAAATGAGGAAGTGTACATGAAGTATGGAGAGAGAGAGAGAGAGAGAGAGAGAGAGAGAGGGAGAGATAGAGAGAGACTTAGAAAAGGAGGACAGAAAGCAGGAGATGTGATAAAGATAGAAAGAGAGTGGGAGAGGGACAGAAAAGCCGGATCAGAGAGACAGAAAAAAAGAAAGAAACAAGGTGAGGCAGAGAAAAGAGCTGAGCAGTGACACATGAAGGAAAGTGGGGAGAAAATCTGTTCAAGTTACAATCTGTCCATAGAAAGAATGATCTTTTCTTATGGTTGCTCTGCATTTGTGTTTTCAATATGACAGTGGTCCATGTGTCAGAAACATGACCACTGGACAACTTAAGTCTAAAAACAGCACAAAACACCATTAATTCTCAAAATATAATGTCTCAGTGAAATCAATTAGCTGTGGCTCTTCAGCAATTATCACTGAACTGACAGTGTTAAAGCGTTAAAGGGCAATAATGGGTATAGTGATTGTGCCACATTAATTAGGAGAGCAGAAGAGAGGACAAGCTATTCCCTCATGTTCCTGAATAAGAAGCGTAGCTGGAGCAGGGCCCTCGGGAGCCGACAGGAGCCTGTCTATATCTGGGAGGATAGCACATAAGCAGGAAAGTGACAGTAAGAGGGAGGAAAAAAAAAACACAGACTGAAGAATTGCCTACTATCTTCAAACATGTATGAAGGAGGTCAAGTTGTAAAATATATAACTTAACTCACAGTCAAAACAAGAAAAAGTCGACAGGGATCTTATGATTACAGCTTTTCATACGGCATACTAGAAAAGACTCACCCCTGTGGGCCCTTCCCTCCTCGGCTGATGCATGTCGAGGGAGGGCGGGCTTCCAGTCCGCTTCTACAGGTCGACTCCTTCTGCCATCCTCTGATGGGGCCTTCTGCAGCCCGGGCCTCTTCTGTCCGTCCTCAGGGTGAAGCCGGCCTCCACGTCTTCCCTCCTCCATGTGGCTGTGAATCTGTCCCTGCCAGACCATGTTTTGCTTCCACTCGCCCTCCCCATGTGCACGTACCCCCATTCCTCCCCCTCTCCTGCCATCTTCGTGCAGTCCTGTACCCCTGGAGCACTGAGCTCCCCTACGGTCTCCGTCCAATGGAGGGCGGCCCCTGCGGTCGTCTGGCTGGGTGAGCCAGGCCGGGTTCATCCTAAAGTCTGACTCAGCAGGGAGTTTGCTCTGGTTGCATGGGCTCCTGGCACTGCTGACGACACCTCCACCTCCGACCCCAACACTCACAGGCAGAGTGTGACCATTCTTCACATAAGGCTGCTTCAGGTTTTGTGCCTCTCCATCTGCATCTTGAAAGGTTGGACAAAAGAACAAAAGAGTCCTTGGTAAACAAAGAAGAAATTGAAACGATCCAACCATATTCTGAGTCATTAAGCAAGAGTTGAAAAAGAAACACTAAATGTCCTCTCAAACTGAATTATTCATGTTTAATAGTGGAAGTGTCATGTTTTATACTGTGAAATATTGATTCACTGTTCCCTTCCTTGTTGTATCTAGATGTGAAACAAATAAAAATGTAGCTAGTTCTAAATCTGTTATTTCATTAGCAGAACATGACAAGGCCATTATTGTGATTGCTTCATCTTTTTGGTGTTCTGGCTTCACAGGTCTAAGGATTTATTTGCTGCTTCTCTCTGATTTATATAATTGTAAACTTTTTGGTTTCCAATTGTTGGTTGGACAGATATAGTGATTCAAAGTCAATTCCCTGGGCTATGAGATATTGTACTGGTGGTCATTTATCATGTTTCTTGACATTTTATAGTCAAGATATATAGAAATAATCACCTGATCAATCAGGAATGGAAATAATCTTTAGTTTCAGCCAGGTCCTCAGTAAAATAGAAAGGTGCCCTTAACCCAAGCCCTGTAGGCAGTGTTTGTTGGTGTGATGAAGGAGCAGCTGTAGGTTTAATAAATGGGCTTCTGCAACAGTGGGGCCGGCACAATGCTTGCACACACCCCTCTAAAAGCTGTTTTGCTGCAGGGCACAATTCGCTCCACTTTTCCTCAGCTCTGGAGAGTGGCATACCATTTTAAACAGACATTACATTACTTTGAAACAACTGCAAGGTGAAAGGATTTTTGCCTTTAAAAAAAAAAATTTCTCCTGCTGGATGGGAGGATGGTGTTCCTGCCATAATGTACTGATGACTTAACTGTACTGTCTGTGTGGGTGCGATAACCTCAGGGCTGTTACTGTCAGGTGCAGACACCGATGTGCAGACAGATCAGATGAATCACAGAAGTACTCTTACCATTGTCCGGGACCTCTTTCAGCACTCCCTGTTCTATAAGCTCCTGTCTCGTACGCCTCGTCGACATCTTTCTCTCCAGCTCTGCCATCCAATAGAATTTACATTACTCACTGTGTTTTCTTTTTCAAAGATCTCCATGAGGGAAAACATGCTGCCTAAAATCACATTTAGTATGACCTCAGAATTCAGAGATTGTCACTTAGCAGGATATTTTGTTAGCAGCTTATTGTCTTATTGTAGGTAGACTGAAAACACAGGGAGAGCCAAGGGGGCTGTAACATTCAGGCAGGAACACATGTGTTGAGGAATTCTGATCAAGCAGTGGATATAAGCAGTGGAGGCGGCGGTGGGGGTCAGTCACAATACAAACACAATGAGTTCATAACACAAACCTTCTGAAGTCTCCTTGAACTTCTCGCTGCTTTTCTTCTTCCGCCACTTCCACGGCTTGAAGATCTTGCCAAGGGTAGAGAACTTGCCCTTACGCTTTGGGGGAGGGGTGCTGTCCCCCGTGCTGCCCCCCTCTCCCACCATTGTGCTGTGGTGCTGCTCAGCTTCATCATCTACAAACACAAATAGCAGCATTAACATGATTTGTGCAACTTAAAACAATATATGGAAAATAAAGAGCATAGATCTGTCAGTAGCCACAATGTTCTGAGGGTTTTCTATTCTAACTGAGCTCATCTGCTGCCTTTGTAAAGAAGGCCGCACTCATTACGGCTGTTATTATCTTTAGCGGTTAGTTCACGGGGACTGAGTGTGCTTTGGCACAGTGATGCTGAGAGCTCATGGACTCTGCCACTTATTCACAGTTAACAGGAGAAGTCTGATGCTGGCCTTCAGCCAGGATTTCTCTGTCAAGTGCTCACATTCTTTGGCTGGATGGAGACTAGTGCCTTATCAGCCTTTCAGCCATGGCTACCTCTATAGGGAAGAGGCACACACATGGATGCAATCACATAGTAGCAAGAAAAAAAACTGCCAGCCATGACACATTTGCACAGCTGCCATTCGAGGTGCAAAAACCTTTTAAAGAACACTGATCATTACAAAGTGCCATTACGACTTGAAGTACTCCATTAAATGGCATTCTGCAGTGAAGGTTACATACTCTAGGTTATGTAATTGACAGGCCAACTGACAGGGTGCTGAGCTCAGAGAGAGTTTCAAACATTAGCTTTCTCAAGGCTGCAGCTGCTGTGTTCAGCAGACATAATATTTAACAGTGTAGACAGAATGGGGTCCGATTTAAAACATTCAGTCTCAGGCACACACAGGATGTCTTGTCGACAATGTCTTGCAGTCTGATCCCCGCACAATATATTCCTAACACAATACCTACAATACTGATGTGTCTTATTTAGCAGTCCAGTTAAGAAAATCAGGAACATAAAAACAACAATAGTCATTCCTGGGTGGAAACTGACACATACAGCAAAGGAAGTCAGGGTTAGCTATGGACCAGTACCCCTGGAGCTGGCAGGGATTCAGTATCTTTGCTAAGAGCTATTTAACATGGTGGATGGTTGCTGACACAGGATTTAAACCCATTTTGCAGCTAAAGGACAGTGTCTTTACCCGCTGCTCCACACTGCTATCTGAATGCTGTTGGCAGGGTACAGTCTGAACTAACCATTAACATAGCCTGAGTGGAACTGAAACCACTCAAATCAGATCAGATCAAAATTGATAAAATCAAAAGTCCATGAATTAATCAGTTTTCTCTGTGTTCTGAGAAGTTGACAAACCTATCAAAAAAAACAAAACAACAAAAAAAACAGACACTAGTCTACCTGGAAGAGAAGTGTTAAGCGTCCAACTTCCACGGTGGTGGGATTTGAAACAGCATGCCATGGAGAAGCAGGGAGCATTCGGCAACCCCCAAATCAACTGTCCTGTATATATATCCCAACCGTCAAATCAGTAAGGAAGGAAATGCCAGACGGCAAGTTGCAGGAAACTGTTCAAAACTACAGCAGAGAAGGTCCTGGTTCAAGGAACATGTCCACACCATGGAAATCCAACTTATCTTGGTGAGTTAGAAATCTCAGGATTCAGACCAGCTGCCATAACATCCAGATTAAGCATTGCTTAAGGCAGCCTCCCTGTGATCCAGAACTGAGGTTCTCACACAGCAGACTGCTCTGACACAGTGGCTCAGCTGAAGCCAGTGAAGCAAGATAAGAGCTGGCTGTGCCAGGCCTGCACACTCCAAAGCACTGCAGCGATGACGATGGCTGACGACTCAGCCCATGCAGCAGGCATCTGTTTCAAAAAGATGACTGGCCATATCCTTAGAAGATTTGTACATTAGCTTGTGATGCCTGATTGTCAAGCCACTAACAGAAAAAAAAATTTGAAAAAAAAATGTATAAAAGTACAGTACATCCAACTTTCACATTTACATTCAAGAGAGATCTCCAACTTTGTTTCAGCTGTAGTGAGAAGAGGTCTGTGAATGAGAGTAAAGGGTAAAAAGAGCTACAAAAGACAGAAAAAGTACATGACTTATGGAGGGGGACCAGCCTGGAAACACAGGGAGGAAACAGCACTCCACCCTGATTCTGTGACCGAGAACAAAGACAACCTCTTCCCCTCAAACTCAATAACAAAGTCCAGTGCACAGCTCATGGAAACTCAGTGCTGAAAGGTACAATACAGTGACACTAGAGAATTTGACTGTTAAAATATTTAGAAAATAAAAAACAAGTTTCTGTTCAGAACAATGTCAGAACCAGAATTCTAGTTTTCATGCTCTGTAATCATCAGGTCTGCCAAGATAAGGCATACCAGTCAGGAAACAGGGGGTGTGTGATTGTGTGTGTGTGTGTGTGTGTGTGTGTGTGTGTGTCTGCTCCTGTGATGTATCCCTATCCTAAAGCCACGCCTACCCATCTCTCAAATATGTCCCAGAGAGGCCAGATTTGCCTCCAACCTCATGATTCAATGAGTCATGGCAGCCCGGTCAGGTGAGCATGTGGTTAAAGGAGACTGTTGTTTTAAAGGGCCCCCAGCCTTTAGCCAATCTGCCAGCCAAGCAAACCTGATCACTTACATAAGAAATCTGCTTCCATGTGCTGCAATGGTTGGGAAACACTTCAGACCTTAACCCTAACCCCCGCCAGGGCAGATTATGAGATTTAATCCATTTAATAAACGCTGTAAAGAGGTTATAATCAGTGTGAATGCTTCTTGTGGAATCTGGTGTGTCCCCAAATCAGTTGACCATTTAAAACCCAATAGCAAAACAGCACTAAGTCAAATAAATAAAATACAAAACATGATATCTAAGATAATAAATGTTTTAATCTCTCCTATGAATTCATCACTTGCTACTTTGTAAAACTCAAAGTCATGATCTCTGATTAAAGATTGATTAGGTCTGTTTACACTCTGTAATATGAAATAATTTAAAAGGGATAATGTTGGAATGGTCCCAAAATGATGTCTCACTCAGTCAGACAAGAGCCCTATTTCCATAAGTCTCTAAAGAAGAAAATATCATTCCAGTATCTAAGGTTACCTTCCTGTGCATTGCAAGATAAGAAAATAAGTGCACAACGCATGAATGCGAGTGTAAAAACAGCCGAGATTCTTCCACGTGATCCCAGTGATTTAACATTCCTTGTGGTGGTGAAACTGAAGGGGGTAGAGAGAAAGAGGAGACTGTGCAGAACTTTCTGAATCCTACTTCTCCTCTATGCTTAGTGGCACCGAATGCAGAATGCCAAACAGAGCCTAAGTGCACATAGTATATAAGGAGTGCATGAGTGAGTCCAGAAACTTACCGCTACTGTTGTGTTTTTGTGGGTCCTGTGCTGGGGTCTCCACCTGAAGGCTCTGTCCCATGATCCAGCCCCCGAGGGGCCTCTACCTGTCCTACACCCAGAAATGCACACACTACACTGGGACAGATTAGCAGCTGCACCTTCCTTCCTCCTCCTTTAACAAAGCCCCCTGATCTCCTCTATATCAGGGCTTTTCTTCTTTGCGTTTTTCTCTTCTGCCCTTCTTCTACGCCCTTCAGTTCAGACCTTCCCATGTCCCTCCCTCTCACAATCTCCTTAAGACCTTCCCTCCCTCCAGGAGCTGGACTCCCTCTCCCCTTGTCTCACTGACCCTCCCTACTTGGCTAAAAGCACAGGTCAGCATTCACTGAAAGATGCCTACCATTCCAGGGAGAAAGATGAGTTATGTTTTCAATTTCATGTGCATGCTATGGTATGCTATGCAATGTGTGCACCCAATAATGTATGTATGATATGGTGCATGCTATATGGTGCAGTGGATCTCAAGAGGAACTCACCAATCAACCACAGAAAAAAAAATTGTCTGAAAAACAAAGAGCTCAGACCATATTAATCGTCTTTAAAACTTTTATGTGCATCACACTGTTTTCCTATGACTGACGAGGAGAAAAGATAGATATAGATAGTATCTATTAAAGCCATTCCTAAATTAGTAAACCACCTTAACTGACAAGAAAAACCTTATTTTTGTCTAGACTTGAAGGATAGATGAGACAAAAAACTGGAGCACCTTATATCAATCAGGAGAAATGTTATACAAGAGTTTTTGTGGGAGCAGCATAAAGGTGTGCCTGAGATGCTACTGCAGCCCAACATTTGATCACGAATCTCAGTAGGAAATACAGCTGCTACTATGGCAATGAATTTGTTAAGGAAGGAATGAAGGATCACAAGCCAATCTGGCAAATGGGAAGATGTGTTGATCACACACATGCTCCCATTTCTATTCCAGTATACAGGCTAATATTAGGCTACTACTGTTGTTCAGAAGTAGCAGAGGGTGTTTATCATGCTGCTCACCTCTCTTAATGCCTCCAGATACCATTTTATGCTCATCTCCAAGTCTCTTATCACAATATGAACAGTCTCTGAGGCATTAGCATGACTTTGAAACATGTTTGCCAAGGAGAGCTGCCCTGTCTGGAGCCTGAATATAGAGAGGCAGAACAAGAAAGAAATAGAGAGACCACTTTCTCTAAACTAGAAGAAAAGAAGTAGTGCGGACTGGACCCCCTGAATTACTGCTTTGATTCTTGTTTAGAGGTTCAAGTGTCTTCAGAAAACCTTGTCTGACTGCGCCTCAGAGTAATCCAGAGCATCGAGCTTTGTCATTATGTCTGGATCAGAGTTTTCTGAGCATTTGGCTGCATCTCGAGCTGTTTCTAAAGATGGAGAGCAAGCATGTTCGGCAGCGTTCCTTTTCTCTCCCTGTGCCCCACATACAGCCTCCACATCGGGCCGGCTTCCAGTGAGAGCTGAGCCAATCCGCATGAGCCCAGAACCTGTTGGCCTGACCTGGATAACAGACTGGGCCAGGCCACTATAGCAGGCAGACAGACTGAGCCAGGTACACACAGACATGCGCATACATGGCCCTGTCCAACATAGGGAGAGTATGGAACGTACCCTTTGGATCATGCTATAAAGCATCACTGCTGCCAGTCTCATTCCTGTCAGATAATTAGTCTTTTTAAAAATGTCTTAACATATACTTATGTATATGGACCTTTTCTTTGATTGCACTAAAAACCGAGTTAAAATTCAAGCAACAGGGGGGAACAGCTGTATTGGCTCTGTCCAGGGTAACAAAAACACAATAATGACATAACTCCCTGTGAAACATTTCTTATGGTTTAAAAAATGAGACACAATGTGTTAATGAGCTGTGAGGGGCTATAGTCAATCTCCTCATCCCATCTCTTGGCAGAAGAGTGAATAAGTGGATTTTCTAAACTGCTCCTCAAATGCAAATCCCACACTTTACAACACACCTGTGCATGCATTTTCACAGCCTTGTAACAATGAGAATTGTCCATGGCTTTTATTGTGAAGTGGCCACAGGATGTCTTCGGGCATCACACGGGATGGCTTACTATGTTGAGGTTTGGTTGTTTTTTTTTACCAGCCTTTTTTTTTTTTGGTCAGACATGCTTTACAAAAGAGAACTTGTTAACTAAAAGGCACCAGGTGACAAAAAACAAAAAGACAAACACCAGCACAGGCCCTGAGGTTGAGAAGATGTATAGCTGTAGTCCTGAGTGGCTCATAAAAATGTGCAAGGCTAGACAGACCCCATAAACACAGTGAATGTACAGCGACATGAGTGGATCTACAGCTCTCTCCACAGCGTTAACACTACACTTAACAAACCACAACGAGCAACTTGGTACTCACCACGATTTTCCATTACAGAGTTTGAGGCACACCAGTCAATGGTTCCTGAAAAACAACAATTTGATCATCAACACTAGTTCAAGATGTGAGACACTTTCAGTTAAACCAGCAGTAATTTGACTTTCCTCAAACTGGTGCTCCAAAAAACCATCAACACAGTGGTCTTAAATTCATGACTCTTGACTGTTTTCATTAAAATTCCTCATTATAAAAGAATCTTAAGCATCTAAAGAAGAACCCAATAATTCTTAGCCACAATCGAGCTGAATTAAAAGTCAAACCATGTGCACTCAAATCATATTTTATACAGTATGTGAATGATTACGTATAAATATGCATTTACTAGATTAACTGCTCCTCTGGTTTGGTTCGGTGTTTGACAATTACTGGTGATTTTAAATCCAATTACTATAATATTTTTGCCATCTACAGAGCATTCATGTTGCGATGGAAAATATTACAGCAAAAGTGTTTTTTCTTCTTTTATTAATACATAAAACAAGCTTTTTCTTTCATTCTCCAACAGATTATTTCATTCTAACAGAGCAATGCATCTTTTAAAAAACATTTTAATGCATTTCTATACATTTTAGGATGTGTGATATTGTGCTCATTAGAAATATAAAAAAGAGTATAGACATACACTGTAGAAAGTCATGGGTGGGGTGGGGGTGGTAGCAGTACAGCAGTATTTATTCAGGTCTCCTGATGACGATGGCAGTTCCACCCATCTTAACCCCTCTGATAAAGAATAAAGAGTATATTAGATCATAGTTAGTCATAAACAGAGCATTTCCAAGAAGGAGTGAAGAGTAAAGATTAATGGGGAGCAATGAATTCCCCGAAACTTAGATGAATCACCACAGAAAAAGGAAACATCCAACATATTAAAACCATCTGGGCTTCAATAATAATGCAACATTTACACCTGGTGTTAAATGTGATCAGAGTCTGGATATTTTATATTAGAGGAAAATACAAGGTGTAAATAGGCTCGAAAGACATAAACAACATAAAGGTGAGATCAAGCTTTGTTTAGAAGATGCAACTAAAGCATCCACGTTCCCTGTCTATCATGTAGCAAAGCTGCCATGTTACATTCGTGCTGAAGGGCCAACACCAGATACGTTTTTTAATCCAGTCAGGGTTAAGTTTACACACTACCTGAAGCTGCACTACTGTGTATAGGTGTCACAAACTTCAGGAATGAATGGGAATATATTTGCTACATTTCTTGTGTTTGCTATTTATGCCAAGGACAATAAAAGGACAGGTGAAAACAGACATATGCAGGTTTCTAAAGCTATACACAATTTGCAGCAGGACATGGTGAGGAGAGTGTGTATCTCTAGAGAGCACAGCTTGATAAAATTTGAAGTAGATGGACTACAGCAGAGCTCTACTTCGGCCAACTAAAAAAAGACACGATGCAACTGTGATCCTCAAAACTAGATGAATGAAGCGTGAATCGATTTCTGTTACATCATGCTGATGGTGGTGTTTAAATCTGGTGGGAGAGTGGTTTCACACAGACTTTTGGTTCCATCTGGGCATTGTTGAAACTACTCAATGTTAAAAGTCAAAGCACTCTCGTCGAAACACTTCAATAATGTAATTATACACTTATGTTGGCCAAGTGCATCACTTCATAACCACAGACTAACCTGAAGAGGATCATTTATGTTTGACAAAAAACATTTTGATGTTGATTATTTCAGTTAGTGATTATTCTGGCAAATGTGTTCATTAATTTTAGAAATATAAAAGATATTTATTGCAAGAGATAACCAACGTGATCTTGACATGCAGTTGTGATCGATTCTCCTTCAAAATAAACTGGGAAATGATGCATACTGAGCTAAGCTTTATGGGACTACACTTTACAACAGTCCTCTTCTATTTGTTCATCCTCTCTTTGTTTTGGCACAAGTTCCATCTTTCTACTTTCAAACTGTGACCCAGGACAAATTTAACTCAAAACAGCACAGACTCTACCAACAGAGTGGTTTCCAACTCTTAACAACTGTTTTATGCAACTGGAGATGAAGTGAGAATAAAAGATATGTTTCAATTGCAAAGGAACTTGCATTTGGGATTTAAAATAAGCAGCGTATGTTGCAGAAACCAAAGACTATTATAATATTATTGACTAAAGGTTGAATAGAAGGCACAGGGTTCCCCTGCTTTTGGAAGGAAGAAGAACATAAAATGATCCCATAAAAGAATTAGAGAAATTGAACAGACTTTTCTTTGCTGCACCTACCATACCTGTTGCATATGCTCACTTGTTGAGAAGGGGAAAAATCTTCTCAATGAGATACAACCTTTAGTGACATAGTGAGATGGAAAAAGTATTTGCAGCTATTATGATAATCAAGGAATTATTTTAGTCACTTTGCAGCAAAAATATGCTTTGGACTGTTGGTTAGACAAAAAATGACATGAGGACACCCCCTTTAACTGTGGGGAATTATAACTTTTAGCATTTTTCATTACTCTGACATTTTATCTAGAAAGAAAATAATCAACAGATTAATAAATAATGAAAATAATTTGTTTCAGCTCTACCCTTAGTCTATTAATTGATAAGTTGGCAACAGTTTTGTTCATCAATGAATCAAGTAAAAGTCCTAAACATTAGCGTGTTCCAGATCTGCTCCCTTTCTGTGTTTTATGTCACTGTAAATATCACGCTCAACAACTTTAAGACAAGCATTTAAGCATTTCACACAATTTATAGGGTTAGGGTTTTACAGTCTTATAAAGATGATAAAAACTAAAAACTTAAAAACAGCATCATTACACACTTAACTAAAAATGACCCATTTTTGCAATAAAACAACTGTAGTACAATGAAAGCAACAGCTTTTTGAGTTGAGAAAAACAAGCAAATGCACTGCATGAGAAACCAAAAAACAAAATTATGTGCAAGAAAAAAAAACAAAAAAAACAATGTTGGTTTTAAGTTCCAGTGAAGAAAGTGACCCAAATCCCAAACCTAAACAGGACCACAACATTCCTTCAGTTCCTTTCTCTGCATCACTGATGAATTTCCTCAGTAATTTTTCATCCTTCTGGTGGTCTAATGGAGCTCCATATCATCTTACATTTTGGGGAATTACTGGTCTGGTCTAATGTTATTTTCAATGAATAGAGAGAGAGATAAGAGCCCCTTTTGACTCTGTGATGGTGTCCAGGCTAATGCCAAGAGAGGCCTGTGACAAAGTTATTGATGTAATCAATGATGATCAATGTCTTGCCATGAGGAAATGCTCTGTGCACACGCAGGCCTGTACAGCATTGTGATACACAAGTCAGTTGTGCAAACTCATGTAAACCTATTATTATATTCCGCATCTTCTCTGTTCCTCTTCCAGGATAATTTACTGGCAGGATCAGAGGTAAACTTCCCCCCCCAAAAAAAACTTCCCCCCCAAAAAAAGAAGTATAACGACAGTCAGGCCAATCATTCTGCCTAAGACTACATAAAACCAGCTTTAGAGTATTGTAGTTTTTGATAGCACAGCCATACAAACAGACTGGAGGAGAACCCGGACACCACTGAGAGGAGTCAGATGTATCCGTGGTGGGAGATGAAATTTTTTTTGCACTCCCGCCCAGTGCCACAGCCTTGGCTGGATGACTCAAAATAATCGAGCCGAGTGGTGAGTGTTTCTCTCTATCCAGGGGAAGAGAAAATATATTTGCTGTCTGAAAGAAAGTGCAGATTTGAGGCGTTGAGGGGGTAGAGTAATAAATACAGTTTTCCATCATTTCAGCCACAGCCTCATATGTTATGTATGCATAATACTTGCTTGCCTTATCACATGTCAACTACAACATACACTATTCAAAAAGGGAGGCGGGGTCTGGCTTGAAAAGATGCATTCCACAATCAGATATTGCTCGGTTTCACTTGATGTTTGTGTCACGCTCACAGCCAGTCTCAGATTGTGCCCATGAAAAAGGGATGTTCATGGCCTAGTTCCCCTTTTAGTTGTTAACCCTCTCCCTGCTCTCTGCCGTACAGAACAGATCAATATGAAAGTGGCGAGTCTGTCCAAACTGTGCAGGAACTCAGTCACTCAGTGTCTTCACCGTCATGAAAGACATATTCTCTGCAGCCTAGGACAGGCATCACAAGTCACGTCTCAGTATTGGATACAGAGATCTAAGAAGACATGACGCACACAACCAATTAATGGCACAAAGAAACAATTAGAGCTTAAATGTTGAGACAGATCTCAGTTCTCAGCCTCATTAATCTGAACAATAATCTTGTCAAAACAGAATGAACTCCATTGTTTGAAAACTCACATTGAGAATCCACATCCTTCTGTTTTTGTAGTTTTAAGAAGGATGATGCCAGCCGGGATTTTGTCCTTTTCCCAGCTTCCATCTCACAAACACAACTCAGGAACCAGGAATAGGGGCCAAAACTCAGGTATGCAAAAGTAGCCGTTACAGCCTGCCTAGAGGTCCTGACTGTATAATCTTCTGTGGAGCGCACACACCCACACTGGCGCACATTACTAGCGCTGATTCAATTATGATGGGAGCGGAAACGGCAGCAGCTGGCTGGGTTATGCCATCTTTAAATAGAAGTTCAGCTCTTGGGTTTTGGGCACAAAAAAACGCCAAGTCAGTGGAGAGAAATCATTAACTCCACACTTTAGGCCTCGGTCTGAAACAGGCTTCTGAACAATTCAGATTCTCTCCAACAAAAAAGGTGGATACCTGATTTAATACCAGTTAATACCTGAGACAGGTGGATTGAGCTGAAGCATACTTACAGACCTGCTCCAAAGCCAGCGGTGGGCAAAAGTGGCAACCAAGTCAGACGAGCAGTCTCTCTCTTTGGACCTTTCTGCAGTGTGTATCCGAGATGCACAGTTTCCACACCCCTCTCCGAAATGGATGGACGAGGGTGTCTGTTCCCAATCCGGGCCGGGTGAGCGTCATCACCGAGCCTGCCCCAGAAAAGCATCATTCACCGCAGGGACTAATGGCCCACTTTCACAAGGAGCCCAAAATGCACCTCGCCTTTGCTAAACTTTTCTTCTTCAGTGTCCCTCCACCTGTGTGAGGAAGACTGCACTGCAGGGGGAAGGAGCAGAACTCCTCACCACGCAACACAACGCACTACGCTGTCACTGCACTGGAGGCAATTGATCGTACACAACAAGCGTTAACGTGGTACGCTAAGCCCACTTTACAATCAGTGCCTCCAGCTTGAGGCAAGGCTATCCACCTCTGCTCCCTGCCTGAAGGAGGGTGGGGGTGGAGGAGAGACATTTAGCTGAGAGCTCCGGAGGAATCTCAGTCTCATCTGCGGTCTAACCGAATCAATCAGGCCCATCTGACAGCTTAACCATCCTGGTTGCCTCTTAATGGCCCATTAAAGGGGGTTGGGTGGAGGGGGGGGCTTCCAATGGTAAGTGGAAAGAGCTAAGATACAACACAAGCAATGAGGCAGCATTTTTTTTTTCCCCCTCAGAGGAGCAAATTAACTTCAGCAGCTGTTGCATCAAGAGCAGATGAACCCAAAGGAAATGCATAGAGGGGAGACACAGGTTCAAGATGGAGAGGATGCAGCTGACCACGCTGACAGCCAGGCTTTGAGACACCATACCTGTATTAATATTAATAAATACAGTAAAGACAGATACGGAAAAAAAATATAAACACACACACGTTTTAAGCCTGTTGAAAACACACTGATTTTCTGACCGGGAGTGTCTTAGCCTGCTCTTATACTGTCACCTGTAATAAATTGAATAAATTACTGTAAATCCCTTAAAGCATCCAATATATTGTAACGTCCTTGGGAAGGGGGGGAGTGAGAGCGAGAGAGATCTAATCTCCTCCTGAATAAAAATGTAAATATGTGGAGAAAAGCATCTTCGCTCGGCCACCGCCTCTTGAATTACACTTTAATATAAGAGCCACGCGAAGCGCGATCTCCGGCGTGAAGCTGTAGAGGCGAGTGTATCACGTCTTCCATCTTTGCCCCGACAGTCCACGTCCTAATTAGACCGACGCGAAGCGCCGCTTTCTAATTGAGCCGCCGAGATCAGACCGACTGTGACTTCCACCGCTTTTATTTCAACCCCGAGGCGGAACGCAGATTACCTGAGAGGTTGACTCGGTCTGTCGTGTGAACGGCATCAAATGAAACAGCTGTTACTCCCGGTGCAGGCGGAGAGCCGTCAGTGTGTGAGAGCTTCAACAGCGACCTGCCTCCCCCTGCCTGCCTCTCTCTCTCTCCCCCTTTTCCTCGGCCTCTCTCTCTCTCTCTCTCTCTCTCTCTGTGTGTCTCTCTCTCTCTC
>CM076653.1:24774281-24790977 GCA_038496675.1 Rachycentron canadum
CTCTCCTCCCCCCCCTTTTCCTCGGCCTCTCTCTCTCTCTCTCTCTCTCTCTCTCTCTCTCTCTCTCTCTCTCTCTCTCTCTGGATCTCGCGCCAGTGGACTCAAGATGCAGATGAGTGAATGAGAGACAAGAGTCGAGTCAGCGTTTGTGAATACGGCGCATTCCGGCCACGCGTTTCAAAATAAAAGCGGTGTCAATAAAACACAATTTCAGTACCTTATAGTAATAATAAATAATAATAATAAATGGGATTTATTTTGCATTGGATTGTCATTGTTACTGAAATTTTAGTGAGATGTTTTTCACATGTGTGCAGGCAAACCACGAACAGAAATACTAATTTGGGACCTGATTTGATGATTATTACTTTGGAGCAGATGCTTTATGGATTATCTTTGTAAATGTAGCCACGTGCGTCAATCCGCCGTACTCCTACACTTTAAAGTGAGATATATTCGGAAACTGGTCATTGTTTCAGATGGAAGCAGCATCCTTGTCAGACGGATGGAGACAAGATAACAAATGCAGGGAAAGCGTTTCTGGAGGCCGGCAATTTAAAAAAAAAAATCTTTCCCCCACAATATGACGCCGCAGTAATGAGTTTAAAAAAACAACATACGACCTTAAAGGCGCGACCCACTGGAGTTACACGAGTGCAAACATCGACACACACCATCCACATCCCGGAGACCACACGCATCCTTTGTTGTGCACGGACGCCTCTGCAGAGCATCAGTGGAAAATGGAGTTTCGGGCTGAGAAGCAGTAGCAGTGATTTCATTGAAAAGCCAGCACAAGATAAATATAAAAAAAACCCCAAACAAACAAACAAACAAAAAAAAACAAGCAGAAAATAAAGATATTAACGCGCAACGTCGCTCCATAAACGCGCAGTTTGCCGGTGATATCGGTTTGTTTCACATCGGCCAAGTTGGAGCGCAACTTTGGTCATTGTCTGCGGAGAAATCTCCCCCCGCCCCCAAACGCTGGGCCTTATTTACTCCCACAGGGCATCAGCACTCGTGTTACCTCTCTCTCGACTTAACCTCCTCCCCCACATCCTCCTTGGAAATTAGTCACAGTCGATTTAAAAATAGCAGCCTGGTTATTCCTCACCTCACTTTCCCCCTCTGCCAGCGACCGGTCCAAACATTTTACGCACTTACCGGAAGCCATCCGGAGACGGGCATCTCGGTACCGGTAGTTCTCGGTGGAAGCTGCATCTCCTCTGTGGGCGTTGCAAACACGGCTCCACTTTGTGTTGTGAAGACTTCAGTACCCACTAGGCATTGCAGTGCATCGACCTGGGGGGGCGGCGCACCGTCACACTATTCATCTTGAGATAATAACAAATGAGGAACACTTTATTTATGAGGTCAACAAATGATAGAAATATATGTCACACGTGCACGTAGAGCTTCCCACCACCACACGACACCTTCCACTATAAGTTAAGTTACTGTCTGAATGGATCGGGTCAGAAAAAGCAGCATCCGCGGGTTTGTTAGATAATACCAATTGATTTTATAACGTAATTTGCATTTTACCAATAATCCCGTCAAGGGTCCACTTTTGCTTACAGATAACAAACACTTTGTCTTAGTTCTGCTTTATCTACCCAGTTTCGACGAACCTTCAATCTGTTCTTCAATCTCAAATTATGATGCTGATGTTTGAGAAACGAATAAGGTTCAAGTTTAGCACCGTGCTCCGTGTTTTCTCTGTTTCATTGTCACTGACATCACTGAATCCATCTGCATAACTGGTTCTGTGAGTCCAGCAGCCACCAGCAGGATCCTTTCACCGAGTCATCATTTATGTTTTCAGAAGAAGGGTTAGGGTTAAATGTATTATTATTATAAATAATAAACAAAATCTAAATTATTATTTGTCTATATTATTGGCTATATGCTATTTTCAAAGTAAAAGGTTAAGATTGTAAAAGGGCTGTGTGATAAGATTGGTGTGACATACTAATTTTAATGAATGACTTACTGTGAGTTACAGAGCAGCAAGTCTTGAATTGATGGTCTCATCAGGTGATATCCGTGTAATTTGGCATCTTCTGATTTGAGTTAATGGTAGTCAGAGGCCATCTACTGGTCATCTGAAGGTACAAAAAACTGAGTCAGTATCAGAACAAATGGATTTTTAGGACTATATCATAAAGGACTTTATTACAACAATAACTTTTCAAATTCAAAGCTTTTACACTTAACACAACCCAAACAGAAGGAATCATTTTGATGTAGCCTACTGAAGAAAATCCTAAAGCAATCTGTGTGTAGTGATGTGGCAAATTTCAACTGAGGAAGCACATGGAATATTGCTATAGGCTACTACACAGCAGCATACCAAAAATCTTCCTGGTTCAATAGTTTATCTCATACCTATAATTCATAATTTCCTCAATATACAAAAGAGTGTCAGATAAGGTGTTGGCACTTGTGATGAAAGCTTGTTTTATAATGTGTTTTCAGTTTTTCTTTGATGAACACAAACCAAGAGAAACATTTGTGCTAAAATAATTGATCATATCCTGGCAAAGGGATGAAACATAACATACTATAATATGAAGGAAAAAAAAGAGGATATAAGCGAGATGAGCAGAATGAAATACTTTCAATGTGTAATTTTGACACTGCTTCTGTTTGTGTTCCTGTAAGATGGACTAACAGCTTTTGGTTTGATCCAATTAATTTCATTTTTAGTTCAGATCACTTGGAATAATACCAAAAAAATACCCATGAATATGTAGCTCTGTTTAAATGTTTAAGACACTCTAGTCGTTCAGATTGGAATCTAAATAGTATCATCAGGGAGGTGTTGGTCTTAAATTACTTACCCAAACATACAGCCAGAGTCATAAAGAACTATGTTCAGATACAAGAAGAACGAAGGGTCCTGCAACAGATGGTCTGGCCCCCACAGAGCCCTGGTCTCGACATCTTGGAGTCAGTCTGGGATCACTCGAGAAGACAAAAGACACACACAGCATAAAACCACAGAATGACTGTGGCAAATCCTTGACAAAGTCTGCGCATTTGTACCCAGGAGTGGTTTCGTCCAGGGAAAATATAATGATTTGATTACGTTTTTTTTTTCTTTTGCTGTATTTTGTATGAAGTTAATTGATAAATAGAAAATATTCATAGCATTATTTTTGAAAGCACCATCCCTTTACTTTTAGTGCCTAAAAGTTTTGCATTGTATCTACAAAAACAAAGCTTATCTTAAGAATGAGGGTAATCAAAGGGGCCTTATCAACTGATATTGCAAAAGCTTTGCTTATATCTCTGACAGAAATGGATTATGATTGATAAACTGACCATAAATGAATAAGTTAAACCCTTTCCTAGGAACTGACTCCACAATAATGACAAGCACATATTAGAGACCTTTTCATTACACTCACTCAATGGACTGACAATCTTATATGAATATATGTTTTGATTGCAGTGATAGTTCCTTTTCTGTCCAGGGTTATACCATCCCTCCCACAAAGTAAGCCTTTGCACTTTGTCCCATACTTTTATTCATCCCTCTTTAGTCAGCTATGACAAACACCAAGTTCACACACAGTGTTGCACAGTATGAATTGTTCCTGCATGGATGGTTTGGATGTTGACATGAACGGGACAGACAGGCAGCTGCCACAGAGAAAGAAACACAATCTTGTGCCTTGGTGGTAAAGAATCATTGCAATGCACAGCAGAGGGTAAAATACACACTTGCTCTGCTGTAAGGGTTTGTTTATGTTTTTGATCCGCTTTGCATGACACTGCATGCTCCTTTTGAAAAACACACCCCATAGCAACAGTTGTGTGCATGTGTTAATGTGTATACAGTATGTGTGTGTGCATGCAAGTGTGTGTGAGTGTGTGTGTAGGTGGCCGACACACTGAGCTATTGCTGCACTGCACATTCTTGGAGAACAGCTGTGGAATATTTGACCACTGACTGCATCAGGGCTGTTTAACAGCAGATCCTAGTCTCTGCTTTGACATGTTTCTCATTCATTGAGTTGAATCGGCTCTTGTGAGGTATTATGGATCGTGAATATTCACTGACTGAAATAAAGCACAAGGCCGATAATTTGTGACTCTTGATGACCAGGAGGAGGACAAAGTCTTTATTACAGCCAAAATTTGTTATTTTAAAGCAGTCATTTTATGGATTTAACACAGGACATTTGTCTTAGTTTATTGCTGAGCCTTTAATTTGAGTTCAGCTCAAAAGATATATGCTACAGGGGGCTATTTAAAACAAGTAAAACATGCTGTTACTAATCATGATCAATGCCAGTTGGCTTTGACCCAAAAAATGCTTTGCACTAATGCTAATGCTGAGCACTAAAGCATTTAAAGAAGGTTTACTGAGTGTATTGACACTGTATAGGTTGTATCTGATGCAATGTGACCATTTGAAGCTAAATGTACCACAGGGGTCAGTGCTGATATGGTCTATGAGTCATTTAGAGGATTCACTGCTATTCATCTGTATTGTGCTCACAATGTGAATAAATGAGATTATGCATACCAAAGCATAAGAGCATTACTCAGTCACACTCCACTGGGGTTTTGGGGAACAGATGCCAATTAGGCCATGGAAACTTCCCCTCAATGAAAAATATACAGACATGAGCAGACATCAGCACCAGATGTTGCTGCTCCTACACCTGGATCTTCTAAGACAATTTCAGGCCAGAGTGTGTGCATGTTTCGCATGCATAAACTCTTGTTACGTAACATAATATCACCACTGCCAGGTAAACCTAGGTGTTACTATTAGGAACCACCTGGCTGATACAGGAAGTACTAGAGAGGTTTAAAAGTAGTTGTAGTTTAGTTGAAGCTTGCTTGCCTACACAAGCTATTATACTTAGCCAAACTGCTAGCTGGCTGGGAACTGCATATTATCCTGTTAGCACTGTTGGCATAGTATCTAGCTTGCTAATCATGTCTAGCTAACAAACAAGTGGTGACTACACACATCATAAATCATTTTTGCCAATAATTTCTATCCAATAACATATGCACCTGAATATCTGGGGACTTTAAAGGACACACTTAAGAGATTTTTGCTGTACAAACTAGTTTCATTGCTTTGCAAATTTAGGTTATTGTTATATCTTTTTCATGCTTTCATCATGTGGGAAAACAGAAGCTAATGCAATATAGAAGTAGAATTCACATAGTCACTTCTCTTCTCTCATGAGTCCCTTTTTTAGAGAAAGGTAACAAAGTCTGACTATATGCTTGCATCAAAGTGGGAACATTACATTCAGAGACGCTAGATTATAGCACAGGTGGATTTACTTGCTAGGCACTTTAGCCTGTCGCACCTTCGACAGTGCCATTTAGCCAGCTCCAGGATCATCAGCAGGGAACCACCCTTTACTGGTGTTTCACCCCTTTAGTCATTGTGATGTGGTGGAGCGACGGCAGGGACATCTCCATAATACTCCCTCCCCATAATACTCCCTCCCTGGCCTCAGGACCCTTGCTTTCCCCATATTTTATCATTTTGCCTGAGTCGTAGCCAGAAACTCCCTTGTTCAGCCTCCTCTGCTGGGTCTTTCATGGCCTTCATCAGTTTTGATCCTGTGATCTCCATAGATTTAAGGATCCACTGGGTGGACGTTCCAGTGTAGCCTCTGCAGCTGACTTCTACTGGATATGTGAACGGCCTCCACCCAGCTTGTGAGCCTGCATCACCTCTTCCCACAGGGCAGTCATATCAGCAATAATGACTGTTTTGGTGGGGGTGGAGCAGAGCATGATGTCAGGCCACAGGGAGGTTGTGGTGATCTGTGGGAACTTTAATTGGCAGTCAAGGTCAGCTATCATGTTCCACTTGCCCCCAGGTAACAAGGGAGACCACTTCCTTGTTTTCCTGTTCTGAATCTTACCCCCTTATCTGACAAACTGGATCAACTACTGTGATGTTGATGGGATGGTCCTCTTTGCCTGTCCTGTTTGCCTCTAGCCTGCATGCCTTCAAGATTTTTAACAAGCTTGCATAGGACTCCCTTCCTTACCTCTCCTCTTTTATCTTTTTGTGGCTTTGGACAACATTTTTGGTGCAGTTCCCCATCCAAACGTGGTCCTTCCTGCCTGCAGTACTACAACTAACACTCGATGTTTCAAGCAATTGATGGCACAGTCCACTGTCTGCATCATATTCCACTTCTGTCCTGTTCCAACTTGGGCATTGGACTTTTCAACAGTCAGGTCAGGTTAGTCTCTTAGTTCATTCATGATCTCTTCCTGTCTGTTTCCCAAGTCGATGGACTTTAGTGGAAGCTTCAGGGTGTTTCTTCATTTGTGGATGTAATTGTTGGCTTTTGCATCCATCAGAGTATGAGGTGAATTGGTAGCATCAGATCTTGACTTTTCCTGGAAGGTAGCTTTGGTCAAATTTGGCCATCTGTGATCAGGGAAATTACAGAAGAGCCATGTGCTTTTCTGACAGGTCTGCCTTGTAAAGCCTCACAAGACTCTGCACTGGTTGCTCTGCCAGGAGTGGGATTTTCTCACCAACAACTGAGAATTGTATGTTGTCCGGATTGAAAGACTGCAGGACTTGGCTGGTTTTATTTGCCCATGAAAGCAGCTCTGGAGGAGGGTGGTGACATCATCCATGTAGCTTCATAAGGCTGGGAGTCACTGGCCACCATCTGTCTGCCACCAATTAGGATGATCTCAAACACTGCTGTGAAGAGGATGGGGGAGATGGTGGAGCCCATTGTAATTCCTTTCTTCAGTTGGTGCCAAACACTTGAGATCTCTTGGGCAGTGTAGCAGACATGGAACTTGATGAAGTAACTTGCCGCTTGGATGCATAATGGTATGTGGAAGAAGTTCGATGCTAAGATGATGAGCTGGTGAGAAACAGACCTGTAGGCATTTGTAAGGTCCAACCAGACAACATGGAGGTCTGATTTGCTTCATTTGGCTGTCTGGATTTGTTCCCAGATCATGGTAGGATGCTCCACACATCCAGGAAATCCAGGGACCCCTGCCTTCTGACAACTGGTGTCAATATACTTGTTTGCCAGGAGGTGGCTGGTCATACACTTTGCCACCACTGAGAAACAGATCTTCCCCTTTCTGTTCAGAGGCGCTTTGAACTGAGTGATGCTGTGGGAATCTTTCTCCTTTGGGATGAAGATGGTGACTTCTCTGCTCCATTCAGAAGGGATGGATTGGGTTTTTACAGACCACATCCAACAGCCTACACAACAGCTTCAGGAGCCCGGGGCAGTTATTATTCACTCTGTTGACCTCATGGACACAAGGACTTGACCAGATCAAACAGATAATGCAACTCTTCTAAGAATCTGAATGAAAAACAAAAAAAAAACACCAAATTACACCCACCATTGAGTATTTTATTAAACTAGAGATGTATGAAACAACTTTCATATTTGGATTATAGACATATAAATGTTTATATCCTCTCTAGTGTCAGACATTTCCTGCTTCAAATGTGTCTCATTTTATGTTCAGTGTAATAATTTTTTATTGTAAGTCTTCACATCTTAAAAACTGGAGTATTTCAACATCTACACTTTCCACAGAATATCAGAAAATCCTTTTAATGAAATTAAAACATTTAAATTGTTATAACTGAAGTAACAAGGTATTCATATAAAAACAGTAACATCATTGTGTAGAGTATGTAACCTACTTCTTCTACATTTACTTTTTTTTTTTTTTTTTTACCAACTTGTTGCTTGTACCATTGTTGTACAGTTCCTTCATTAGCTCATTAACTTTAACCAGAAAGAATCATGAACCCTGTATATATCACTATATTTGGCATTTCATTTTTCACAGTGATCAATGAGTTTGACATTCAGTCATTCATTCATTAATTTTTTCCCCACTTCTGCAGTATTTATAATCAAAGTTGGTTTGTTGGTCAAATCTAATACATGTTGAGTTTTTGCCTACACACGATTTATCTTTATTGAAACTACAGTAGATTTTCTGGAATCAGTCAGTTGCCAACAAGATGTTATGCTGAACACCACTGATATTCATCAGTGCATTAACACAGTTAAGTGGTTCACCAGGGTCCTGTCCTGTTCCAGCACCATGGACAGAGGTCTATCACTGACGCCGCCTGTGGTTTCTCAAAACCCAACTGACACATTAAGAACCATATTTCTTCATTAATAACAAATAAAAATTTCATAAACATTCATTACTAAAAGGGAATTTGAATGTTTTATATATTAACGTTTACAGTGCTTTACAATGTTTTACAGAATAGTCAATGCAGTTGTTTATTGCAACTTGGAAACTGGGTTGTAATAAATAAATAAATAATTGCTAAAATGAATGAATCACCATATCACAGACCCCCCAGTGGCTTCATATAAATTCAGGTTAATGAACTGAAACTGACCTTCAGCGTCCTGCTATTTCTCCTCTCCCTTCTTTAGACTGGCATGAATGTTGAAAATGTTTCCTGTTTTGTTGTGCAGGATTGTACAGTTTTTAGATAAGGTGAAGGATGAAAAGGATGCTATGCAAGTGATTTTGAATATGGTTTTAGTGAATGTTTTGATAATAATATATGCTGAGATTAGAACAATAATGCCCAAACATGACTTTACAAAACCAAAAATGATGAAATGACAAAAGATAATGAAAGAAAGGGACAACCAGAGGAGACAACAAAAATGCCTAAACTCTTGAGAGTTCAACAGCCCTCTTACACCTGTAGGGCAAATATGAAGATGTAACCAGCACCTGGTTAGCTTAGCTTAGCATTAAGACAGGACACAGAGGGAAACGGCAACAACAAGTTTACACATCGTGTTTTGTTCATTTAATGCAGAAAAGTCCATATATAACACATTCAGGGCTATTTTATTGCTACAGTGTCTCAATTTTAAAAACTTTAGGACTTAAGCATGAAACAAGGTAGTATATCCTATCTCACTTCACTCCTTCATTGTGTCATGGCATGGGCAAATTTTTTTAGTCCCTCACCCTCTCCACTAGAGGATTGGTTCTGAGACCCCTCCTCTTTGTAATATACACCAAATCCTTGGGTTCAATTAGCTGCTCCCATTGGCATCTCATATTGCTGCTATGCTAACAACACTAAGCTGTCGTCACCACCTGATGATGGATCTCAACCTGTCTCTCTGACATAGATTTAATTTTCAATAAAGCTACTACTTGTACAGTAGCTGTTAGATTAATTAATTTCTTCTGAAATTGTGGAGTATTAGCCACAGAAAAATGAAATACCACAGTACAAATACTCCACACCTATACATATGAATATATTTGAGAGGATGTCTTTGGTTAGAAGTGACCATGGGCACCTTCCTTGCAAAACACAGTCAATGAATGTTAACAGTGAATTTTAACAAGAGAAGCTGAGCTCACCTAAACAACTCCTCTACAGACAATAACAGTTGATTTACCTGTATCTGCCAGTTTCTGCACAGTCTGGGCATCTGACTATGCTCAGGCGTGTTTGGAATAGATGGCTGCAGGGGGTATCTCTAGAAAGAAAATGTTGAAGAAGAAGTATGACAGGAATGAAATGCAATGAAGCAGGAAAACCTACTGTTGAAATTAGAGCCACACTAACACTTGAGTCTTACCATTCATCAAAGTCATTTGATCAGACAGCAAGAGCAGGTCAGTTCACTGCCACTTTATTCATTAGATAACAACAAATCATTTGTTGTGATTGTTTCCTTCGGCTCCAGCGCCCGTCTGCCTTCTTGCATATTCAGGTGTGTGGACGGTATGTACAGGACAAGCAATCAGAAAGGAACACGGGGTGATAGAGCATTTTGTACCTCTCTCTCACCCCCTGAGCAAGTTACAAAACGCTGCATTCTTTCCACAGATCCTTATGATAACACAGGCTGTGCTGCCATTGAATACCAGGTAAACTTATTATTATTGTGAGCCTTGGATTCCTGGACCATTCATCCATCTCAGGCCTCCTTTTGAACTCAGAAATGTGTTTGCTTGTCACACAGCTGAATCACACACACCGCCGAAGATTTATTTTCCCTAAAATAATTCCTCATGTACGGTTTCTGTACAGTAATCCCTTCATTTACACAGCGCACTTTAATAAACCGAGTGACACATACATTTGAGAATAAGAAAAAATATTTAATCACATGAAAGTTTTCATTTATCTTTACAACAAAAAATGTGCAATCACTGAAGAATGACGCAGGTAAATATTATCATGATTCAGATTTAATTAATTAATTTTTGCATACATAAAATGCTTGATACAGAGGTGTTAGAATCCATATTCACCATTCATGATCAGATGTCTAACATTATTTAACTCCCATAACAAGGTCTCCCATAACAGAAGTGTTTTCTAAACTATTAAATAGTATATCTGTTGATCAATAAAATAAAGAAAACAAATGCATTTTAAACAATGAGTAAGGACATGCCATGCATGTGAGAAATTCCTGTTCGTGTATTATGCAAGTCCCTTCCTCTCTTTTACAGCCGTCTGTGTTAGTCCTGGCCTGGCCCGCCTGTACACCTCTTACTGACCTGACAGTCTGAGTCAGACATGACCACTGGCACAGCTTTCTCATGTCCTGATACAGTCGCAGCTTCTCTCTCTGTTGAGCCACCATCTGGTTTCCATGATGCATGTGTTGTGTTTTCCACCTTCTATTTCCAGGTACAAACAGAGATCTTTGTGGCGCTTTGGCCTTCCTGCATCGGACACATCTTTCAGCAGCCCTGTCTTTCCCTCCTCTCTATCAAAGGAGTGTCATTTGTTCAGGTGCTCGCTGCTCTCTCTCTCTTGCTCTCTCACTCTCGCTGTCCACATTGTTTAGCGACTGTTCTTCCACTGAGCCTCAGAAAATTTGTCTCTGCGTGGATCAAGCACACCCTGAGCGTTCACAGGCCTCTTAGCCAAAACTCTGTGGGGCAAAAAGTCCATCCCACAATTCAAATATGATCACGCAATTCACAGATATGATCAAAATGTAAGTGAAGTTGTGAGTATTGTTTCGCTAGTAATTCAAAGCTCACCTGAGGATGCTCAGTATGTTGGGTTGATATTTCTTCTGAGATTTTATGTCAGGGCTGCAAGAAACACAAGGAACAGTTTAGTTAGCATGTCTTTAAAATGCATAGTCAGCTTTAAATTGTGAAAAGTTTTATTGATGTTGCTTTAGTTAAAAATCAGCCCACTTGTTTGAAAGCATGCAATGCAATTACTTTTTTAACTCTCTAACCTAAAAAGCTTATCTTTATAGGCTCTATATATGCTTTATGTTGAGTGCTACCGATCAGCATATATGATTTCTATCAAGGTTATAACTGTCACTGTTTAAACATGAAGCCTTGTCAACCCTACATTATACTTCCTGTTGCTGTCTCTACGGTTTCTAGGTGGTAACATTATTTGTTAGTCATTTCAAGGAAATGTTAATGCTTAGCGAGTTGGCCTTTCATTCCTTCCAAACACCAATAAACTTCACTCCTTGGTCCTCACAGCCAATCAGATACAAGCCTTGTGAACTTTGCGCACCAGGATTAGATTGCCTAACACCCTCACGCCTTGGCTGTATTGTTTTGATAATCACACCCTCGGAGAAGTATGACTTATAAAAGGTAACAACACACTGATAATATTAGCGCTGCACTGAAATGAGATGTTCCCTCAGACTCTTTGTCATCCTCAAAGGGAAAACATTATCTCCTAAAGGGGCCTTTAATTTGATGTTTGACAGTGTGGCTTTGGTTGCTTTGGTTGACTCACCTGTGAAGGCAGAAACTGGTACAGGACTGATCGTCAGGTTTGGTACAGGTGCAGCGGCCAGTGGATCTTCTACGTCGTGAGAGAAGGCTGCCTAGACCATAAAGTGTTGTCTTACTGCAAAAAGAAAGAGAGACTGGATGTTATATTCATGACATAAACACAATGCAGACTTTGCTCTTTGATACTTCACACAATAATATTTGATAATTGTACTTGTTTATTCTGCAGATACTGGGCTCAGAGGTAAGATGCCTGCGCTGTGGTTTATTTTATTCAGACCCAGATTCTCCACATGGTTTAAGGTTGGGGTTTTTTCATGCTCACCTGGGTGTATTGATCCAGATGATATCCAGGTGGCAGAAGTAGTGGCACTCAGAGTCGAGGAGGCTGCTACAAGCACAGCGCTTGGTCCTTATTCTCTGTGTTGGGACACCATTAATAGCTTCCACTTTCAGCTCTTTGGTCAAACCTAGTCCAAGACAAAGAGCCGCTAACTCAGTAAACATCAACTCCAGCCGAACCAAACCAAGATCTCAGTGGCCCTGCTGCCCTTAACGTAAAGAGATGGATATGAGAACATGAAAAAAACTCAGCTCTTCTTCACAAGTGCCTCTTTCTTTCTACTAAAACCCATCACTTATCTTTTACAGCGAGCAAACACACATGTTTATTGGATGAGAATGTATGTCTTCCTTGGCTTCATCATGTTAAAGTCATGGACAGTTCAAAAAAGGCTGAATCTTAAAGGCTCAGAAACAAACACTATTTCTCATAAGAAATGCCACTACTTTTTCTTGAGTTAAAGCATCAATTACAAACTGTGTTGTAACTGTATGTTATCATTTATCAACAATAGAAATCACATTCAGATAAAAGAAACTGCTGTTGTTGGATAAATGGAAACTATTATATTTTCTGTTCTGCTGGACTTGCCAAAACATGCATGCCAACATACAGTGACACATTGCTTTGTGCAGGGTGACTAAGATTAATACCACTCTACATCACACAATGTGAGCCACAGTCTTCAATTTGTCTACAGACGCTGTAAATGTTACTTGAAATTCTTTTTTAGCGTAACTCTGAAAGTTGTGAGGTTGATGTAACCATGATGAACTTTCAACAAAAGTCATGAACATCCCTCTAAAAACAAGAATAAACAAAAGTTTTTTTAAGATTATACCTTAAAAAAAACTCACCATCCTGCATAGATGCCCAAAGAGTAATGAAAAGAAGAATGTTGGTGTGAGTCGACATTGCTGAGCGCAGATGGATGGAGCTGTGAGCTGAGACACTGTTATCTGCACAGTTACAGCTGTGTTTTTTAATGTGCTGCTGCTGCTGCTGCATGTCGGCAGGTGTCTGTGCTCTGTTTCTCTTATACTTCTCCTCTCTCTCCCATGATGTCATGGTAAAAGCCCCACCCACGGCTGCTTGCCATGGAGCCACACTGTACAACCCCAGGGTGTTTGAACCTGTGACACATTCCAGGAATATCTGACACCACTGTCACCTGCTGAGTGACATTTATGTCTGCAGTTTGCAGACATAAAACAAATTGTCTCTTTCCTCTGGCAGTACATTAAGTTTGAGGGATGGGAGAAGGTCAGAGGAAGGGATGAGGAAGGGATTATCTAATATCCTAAAGTAGAGAGATGGAGAGTTGAATCCTGATATGAATATAAAAAAGTGACAGAGGAGGATGAAAACAAAGAACGGTATCACTGGGAATACATGTGGGACAAGATAAGAGGGGAGATGAAGAGATATGCTGTTAAACAATGGAGGTATTTTGAATAGGGGTTTCCCAAGGCCAGTTTCTCCATTGGAAGATAATAAATATATAAAACAAAATAAAGGTTAATCACTGGGATCCAGACCCACATATTCAAATCACAGGGCTAGAGGCTTTAAACCTGTTGAGCTCCTGATACAAAGATACTGTGTTAGAGATGATTGTGATCTTTTAATGCATTGTGACAGATTATCAACATTTCTACCTCATCTAAGGATGTTGTGTTTACACTCATCTCTACGTGGACCAGGGAAGAACCCATTGAATTTAGGTGTGGATCATCAATAAATTATTAAGAAATCTGGATGTAAAAGACATATTTATGACATTAATATCTATGAATTTGATGTAAATCTAAAAAAAATAATCCAGATCTGGTGGACAAAAATGTTGATAAATGGTTACATGAGTGTTTCATTTAACATGCAAATAACATTACAAATTACACAGTTATATATACAGTTGCAACATAGCCATGAGATAATTTAGCATATAATCTATAATGTTGATATAATAAATCCACAGCAGAGGCAATAAAAAATACAGCTATGTTGTTAAGGATAATAATTAAAATCTAGAATTGATGATTGATTTGTGTGGGACTGTTTGGCTGTCGTGGACACATTCGCTTTATTGAATGTGACTCTAGCTTAATGAATGAAAATCTCTGCTAACTAACTTTCATGAATTTACTGCAATGATAAAAATGTTACTTTACTTTATTACTAGTAAGATATACAATAAATTATGAGCTCACTGCAAAGTTTAGACTTTTTAACTTCATTGGACTGTAATTGATATTTTATTATAATGTATCAAACAATGTCAAACGAAAAGGTCACTGTGAAAGATATCATCTGTAGTGATGAACCTATAGAGAATTATCAGCTGAATTGGTAGCTCGCCTCAAGCTTTACTGAGATTTGCAATGAATTCCAGCTCATTTGTTTCAAACTTGTTTGGTTCACTCTCACCGCTCTCATAGCTACGAAAAACCGACTGTACAATACCTTTGTGACCCCGGCCCACAGACAGACACAGTAAGGGATTGGCTGATGAACACAGTTGAGCATTTGACAGCTTAGGAATCAGATATTTTCTTCAGGAGTTGGTAGAGACCAAATGTGGAGTTTAAACAAAGTTTTGTCAAGTGGCTAGAAACATAATTACTAGCTAATGCTAATGTTCCTCCATAACTACTGCAAGCAACTGTAGCAGATAAGACTGCTCTTCCCTGTCTGATAGCAGTCAGGCGCACATATCCCACCCACAGTGTGCAGGTCAGCTATGCCAGAGTCATGCAGATAGCCAAATGGCAGCCCTTACTCATGTAAATGTATTCCCTTCACATTAGCAATGTACATACCATCTTAACTGCCATCATAATTCCCCATGAGCTGATAGTCTGTGATAATTGATTGTGAGATCAACTGCTGAATATAAAAATGTGGAGTACATCGTTTGTGATTTTTGTCCAAATAAAACATTGTCAATATTTCTGGGAAGTACAGTTTGAAAGATGGATGTGTTATCAACACAGTCAGTTTTGTTTGCTCAGTAGCTAACACTATAAGGGAGATAAAGATACATTTTTCTACCTTCATTGGTTATAAATGCATCAACGGACAGTGTTGACTGCTTTTGAATCTGTCTAAGAAACCTGACACCTGAACATATTGAAAATGGAAAACACAGTGTTTCCTCTCTGTGCTAACAAAAGTGCAGAGAGGAAACTGTGTCAGACACAGAAGACATTGTAGTCAGGAAACTCTTTTTGGTGATATGATACTATTGTGTATAATACATTTAAAACACTTGAGTGTTAATTTTTTGGACCTTTAATGTACAACACACATCACTTTAGTCTGTCTCTAGATCTTTTCCTCCCAGGCTCAAAAAAGAAGAGTTAACTAACAAATCATCTGCTTGGTGGAGAGGGAACAACATTTTCCTGTCATATAAAGATGTGTGAAACGTGTGAAACGTGTGAAACGTGTGACACAGTGACGAGATACCACACACACTGCCATCATGATCACGTAGATTTTCGAAAACATTCCTCCCCCAGAGATTATAAATTCAGTTCCCTCAGGAGCACAGATGTGGCCTTCTCCACAGGCATTGCATCACATTTGTCAGCCCTGTCTCTGAAATGGAAAAGTGAGAGAAGACATATTGCAAAATTATAGAGGAAAACCCAGAGAGTCTCTTTTTAGTTAACCACACCCCTGCATCTTTTCTTACTTCTGTCTAAGCAATAGGTGCTTATTTTTAATCAGCAATGTTACCTCCTTAGTTGACTCCTTAAAAAAATATAATCTCCTGCTAACCATCCCTGCTCTGTTGTTGTTAGCGTGCTCTGGGCTTTGGTGGAGAAAGAATCTCTCACTTAAATCTATTTTTGATATAAACAAGGTGAAGATACAAGCACTTCATTGCCACCTTTTGTAACATTTTCTATGGAAGGTCAAATCACAATGACTATAAACTTTTTGCTTCTTGTCAAGAAACTTACTCAGGCCCTCTGAGCAAGTTTTACATAATCCCTGTCTTGCTCTGTTGGTAAACACTGTTGCGGAAAGGAACAGTGTAAGTGAATCATGGATGGGATGGGAGTGATACACTATATGCGATTATTGCTTTATGTGTTGATATTGTTTTATATTCCTAGCCAAGAAAATTACCTTGACTATCTATATAATAAAATATAATATATAATAAAATAATATATAATAAAAATATATACAATTTAAAATATAACATATACAAAAAATAGGTGTTTTCAGGAAGCTCACTGACAGAAATTTCCAGACAGAATTCCACAGTTGACCTATATATCCTGGAATTTATAGGCATGTCATTTTAGTTCATGTGGGTTGTTGGTTCAGATAAGGTGAACTGCTGACCCGACTGTTGAGTGATGAAAAGTAAAACCTGGTGGGAGCTTGATAGTCATGTTTAAGACCATCTCCTATCTCCGCTATGTAGATGAGAGCGCTTTTGATCAATACCTGAGGGTTAGTGACTTATTAAGGACATCTAGTGGCAGAACTAAAGGCATACAGCTGAATGCTGAAGTTAAATATAGACAGGGAAAAGATGGCTAATTTGGA
>CM076653.1:24795577-25021780 GCA_038496675.1 Rachycentron canadum
TATATATATATATATATATATATATATATATATATATATATAAAACATTATTTTCACAAAGAAAAAAGTGCATTTTTATAACAAACCTGAATGTTGCCAAGGAACAAACATTTAAGTTAACAATAGTATTGAAAACTGTATAAAAACAAAGCAATAAAAAACAAGACTAGTGTAGCAACCAATAAAGCAAAATGGGATGCATGATGCATCAAGGTGTAGACACTGTTAAGTGCTCTGGTCTGTTCTGGCTGAGTCTCCTTTAGCTCCTTCCTCCACCAGATCACTACCAGATGGTGGCTCCTCCCCCTCTGGCTGCTGTCCAGTGAGGCTCTGTGAGGCTACGGGCGCTGCTCGACTGAAGGTTGCTCTCCAACGACTGTCTCTAGCGCAGCGCTCGGTGGTCTCAGTAGCAGACCTGTGGGTGTGTGTGGAGCTATGTAAGCTGCCATATTGCTTTGAGTCTGTGGTCTCCAACTCCGGTTTGGAACATGTTAGTGCTGTGCTAAGACCACACCGCCCTGACTGGCTGGTTCCTGCTGCCTGGTGCTCTGACCAGTACTCTCCAGGAGTCCTAAGCCCTTGAGTTCTGGGGGTCCCGCCCCAGTATGATTCAAACCTGGCCAGTGATGGCCCCTCCATGGGGGGGGATGTTGGGGACGAAGGGGTGGTGGGGTGGGACCTGGGTCTGGCCTGTACCATTTGGATTCCACCGATGGGGATCATCAGATAGGGGACCTTGGCTTGTTGGGAGTGCATGGGAAGATGGCTGAAGATGTTGTCTGCTGCTTGGTGGCCAGGATAACCCTCACAGGTAGAAAGACGAAAAGCAGGTGGAAACAAGCTGGCTTCTGGCAATGATGGCCCTTCACCATATGTACCACTTTTCTCCTGTAGGGGGAGCAAAGACTTCATCATTACATTTCATGTACATGCCTTGGCATAGAACAAGTTACTGTACACTGAGCTCTTCCTAGGAGGAAAGTGCAGAATGGTACCTGTCTGTTTCTCTGCACAGATCTAATGCATACCTGTGATAGAAAAAGACTCACCAGTTTGACATGACTACCCTTTGTACTGGGAGTCTCCCAAGGCAGGTATCCAGCAGTTCTATGCTGTAGTCCGAGTGGCAAAGGGGGAGTCCGAGCTTGTGATGACGGGTAGCAGCTTGGTGAAATGGGACGAAGAGGAGAAAGGGGTCTAATGGGAGATGGTCCTCTCTCAGGGGAGGGTGAGACATGTCGACTGGGTGAGGACAGCTCGGCCCTGGAGGAAAGACTGTGGATGGTTGGGGACAGCTCCAGACGAGGGGAGAGGCTGCGGCTGGGGGAGCAGCTTTCACTGCTGGGTGAGAAGGCTCTTGATGAAGCCTTCCAGCCCCGTCGGGAAAACAGGGCTCTCCTGCTGCCTGGAGAGGCAGCTCGTCTGCTTGGCCAAACTCCTCTCGGGGAGCGCTCCTGACCGGGGCTGGGACTGGGGCCTGGGGGGGGCTCTGGGTCAGGGGTACCCTGCTGAGAGTGCCTACTACAGCTAGAAAGCCCTCCTGTTGATAAGTGGGTGTCTGATGAACACGAGGATGGTGGATCATCATGGGATGCAGACTCCTCTTCTTCTTCATCATCATCATCATTGTCATCATCGTCCTCAGACTCCTCTATGTCGGAAAATTGATGTTCCTCCTGTTCCTCTGAGCCACGCACACGTTCATCACTTTCTCCTGTTTGTGTAGACGCAGACAAACACACACATCCTTTAGGTTATGTCTGTCCACATCTATATAATGAACTTTAAAACTGTTGTACTGAATGTACAAAGTGAGAAAAATTCTCAGACTAAGAGTCGAAAACACATTGACAGAACAATTTTCTGGAACAAGCAGAAAGGGTCAGGACAGCACACTGTTCTCTTTCTGACAAAACCTCACCCACTACCCATCAAACCAATGTTATAAATAGATTGAGGATGAAAAGATCGGAATTTAATTGAATTGCACCATGCCTCTATTCACAAACTATCTCAACAGCCTTGTGAATGGAAAGACAGTTTAAATGGCGCGTCCTTGGGTCTGATGAGTATAGTCTGTCAGCAAGAAAGAGATTGCAAGGGGAGGGGTAGTAGAGGAAGGTTAGGGAGGAGATCGTGAGGTGGCTTTGACGGGGCGGGGGCAGACATAAGTATTGGAATGAGTATTGTCATATGATGGCAACATATCCTTGAGGATTAGGTAAACTTGGCAAACTGCTGCAACTACAGTGGCATGCTCTGTATTCTTCATTTATTTATCTTAAAATTTTTTCTTATGCAAGGCCAAAGGGAGGAGAATAGAATATGGTGTTGCATAAGCTGTCAGTGCTGAGCAACTACAATCCTTCATAGACAGAAGTTCATCCTGCTGTGTACCAATATTTCTCTGCAGTGGTACGGAAATATGGAAGATTTCCTCCACATCCCCTCGTAAGTACCTGTTTCCTCACTCTCCGGCTCGTCCAGTGATGACTCAGATACTCCCATTGCCTGGCATTTTTTACCATGAGCCTTAGACTTCATGTGTTTAGTAAGGTTTCCTGGGAAGGAACAAGAAAAGCACATTAAAGTTACCCCTGACTTACACAGGGCAAAGAATATTATATAAGATATTTCAACACCAGGGGTAAAATGTGATCATAATGTGAATATCATGTAGATGAAGGAAATAATGCTAAAAGATGTTTTGAGTAACTTATAAATCCTCCCTTTACCTTTGGTTTTGAAGGCAAAGTTGCAGTGTTTGCAAATATACGGACGGACATCGGTGTGTGTTCGGATGTGCTTTTTTAGCATGCTGGGCTTCTTACAGCGGATGCCACATTCTCCACATATGTACTTTCCCCTGCCGCGGCCTCGCACATAAACATACTCTTCATTGGACTTATACCTAAGAGAGCAGAAAGAAACAAAGATAAGAGGTTTGGCTGCCACAAAATCACAATTTATGGTTACTTTCATATAGACCACCGACTTTATTGCATGGTAGTGTTTAGCAATGCCAAACTTCTTGGTCTCCACAACCAAAAATGTCAGCTTATTTAGCTGCTAAATGCTCCAGTTAGATGCAAACTGTTACTGTCTGCTGCTGGGAGCAGGGTGAGTGGTTTTACAGAGCTTCTTCCCTCAAAACAACTGTATGTAGCTTGAGGAAACAAGGTTGATGACAGTGGAATTTGTGACGTAAAGAACCAAAACAATGCCCTAAGAGATATTAAACATTTTAAGGAGCTGAGGGGAACTGCAAGGTTTGAGGCTCCATCACTTTAAGAGGCTGTTTACACAATACACATTAATTTAGCCTATTTTTCTTAGAGAAAAATATCGATTGGTCCACATGTTGATGTGGATTTGTGTGCAGGAGAAATATATGTATACCCACACACACACACACATATGCACGCACGCACGCATGCACGCACGCACGCATGCACACACACACACACACACACAGACACACAAGAAGCTAGGAAACAAGGCTTTCTTTATGGAGGCGGGTTGGGGAAGCCCCACCAAACCCCAGCCGCACTGAGTTCCTGGGCTGCTCCCTCCACTACACCCTGGGCACACCGAGAATACCAGCCATTCTGCTGTGATCGTGCAGCCCTGCCAACAACAGCAGCAGCTAAAGATGGGGAAGGGAAGCCTGGCTATGGTCAACAACCTAATATAGAGAGTATATATTAAAATCAAGCAACACATTTAGTCGTAGTCTATAAAAACATTGTTTACACTCAATCTTGATGTTTACAAAAAGACTATTTGTGGACACACTGGACCACAGATGTTTTATATGTGAATGAATTGTCCTCTATGAAAAACTCCATCTACTTTCAATACTCATGAAGAAATATACAATCTGTTCTGAAATGTAAATATCCAGTGTGTGCTGACTGTGTTTAATTACAGGATATGCACCACATCTACAAGAACCCAGGCTGTGAATGCTCCCTGTTGTATAACATAACCAGCAACAGCAAATCATAACAAACTGCTACACAACTGTGAAATAGTCTCAACAGTGGCATTATGTTTGTGTTCATTCAGGGGGCTGGCTACTGTTTACTGGCATGTTTTTCTTGCAACAGCTAAAAATACGCATCCACATCTCAGGAAAAACAAGGCAGAAGTTGCACTTCACACACTGAGCATTAAATCAGCAGCATGTCTCTCAGTAAACTCAACTGTCAATCTGTCCCTTCTTGTACTGTAGCTTTATGGCCACCATGGCAGATTGGTGGAGGCAATACCGTTCCAACCAGACTGTGAAGGATTCATAAAGCTATTGAATTTCAAAGTAGAAACAAGTGAACAACAGTAAAAGACAACACTTCTAGTACTGAAACAGACGTCTGTGACAGTTTGGACAGAAAGGAACATTTTCATCACATGCTGTAAACTCTGTTTGTGCCCATTCACCAGTGTAGTTTAAGTGTTATGGCAAATTGGCAAATAACCACTTCCACCATGGAAATCAATCTGCATTATTTAACAGAATACTGCAAGGTGCAGTTCAGCTCACTAACAGGGATCAAAGCTCACGTTCCACAGACCTTTGCTGCCACTAGGAAGAAGCTATGCTTGGTTAATAACAGAGTCAGGTTAGTGTAAAAAAAATCTGCCTTGATCCCAAATCTGTTTCTTATGTCTATGGTAGTAATAAACTTTAAAGATCCCTGCACCCCTCTTTCTTGGAGGAAATTGGATCAGGATGAAATTGTCATTGGAAGAAAAACAAAGCTACATGGTGCATATTCATCATTTGGTGCTTGTCTCCAGAATAAAATGAGTGGCACACAGTTGTGGTTTCAAAGTGGTGACAAAAGGGAGACAGAGATAATGAGTCCTAGCAGAGTAAGGGTACAAAAGATTCAGCTGTGTTGCAGAGTGAGTTGCTGTGCTTATTTGCATGTGTGGAGAAAATACAGCAGGACATCACAGGGCACAGGTACACAGGGGAGGCTAAGGGGGAATGAGGAGATAATAATACATGTGTAAATAAAACTGGAAGAGCTGCCAGAGTGAAACAGGCAGAATGAATAGAGGGAGAAGGGCGGTATGATGGAGACAGACAAGGGGTAGAAGGAAGAAATCTGTAGGCTGTGATGAAAATGCACTTCCTGAATGTGTGCATCTGTAAATGATAAACACTGCTAATTAGTGCCTTATCTACTGTTAAGCAGACAACTCATTCACACTCATTCATTGCGCACATGAACACAAAAGGCAGACCTTAAGTGTCGACACACGTGCACGACTACAGACATACACACACATGCACCAGTAAAAATGCTCCATAAAAACCCGTAATATCACCTCACTAATAACATTATAAAATATTTTCCATATCCATCAAAAGGAAAACCAGTGTGTTCTTCCAGTGTAATTCCCGTCAACTGGGAAATTATTACTTCTCCACCATTTCCATAGTTTCCACCTTTTCTTCAGTATGAAGAGTTGCGCAGCTAGGGAAACTTCCTGCTCTAAACACAGTAAACCTGGGAAAGAAGACCCAGAACCTCAGCAGAAGGCTGCACTGGAAAAGATCACTCACATTCCCAAACGTGTAAACACACAAACAGGACAGCCATTCTGATAATTTGCACATTGCTTCACACTGTGACTCAGTGTCTTCTCAGTAACTAATGTAACTGTAAAAAAAACAGGTATCAGTGAGAGCCTGACAAAGTGAAAGTGGAAAGTATAGACAACCTTTTCCCCTTCACATACACACACACACACACACACACACACACACACACACACACACACACACACACACACACACACACACAGTTCTACCTTTCAAAATTAGCACTTCTAAAACAGACATACATGCCAAGACTAAGAGGAAAAAGCTTGGCTGCAGGTACAAATGAAGTCCCTGCAGGCTTCACTGCCTCCCATCTGTTACTGTAATTCTATGCGCAGCTCTCTAGTCAGCTCTCCATAGTTTCTGTTTTTGATGTCATCAGGCATTGGTTTGTGACAGAAAAACTGATAACTTGTGTAATGAGGCTCTGCCTCCATTCCCAAATATTGAATTTTGAACTAAAAGATGTGCGTGCAGCGTCGCCCTTGCAAGCCCTTACCCGCCTTCAAAGATGCGAACACGAGATGGCTCCCCCTGTTTGGAGGTGGAGGGTCCTTCCTCTTCCCTCATCTCTTTATTGTCCTCCTTCTCATGCTGCTGCTGATCCTTTACTTCATTCAGGGTGCTGGGTTGGGTGGCATGTACCTACACTCAAGACACACAGAAAAATTCAAAACAACTTAAAATGAAATCTTTACTCTTCTTCACTGATTTAGCAGTGTACTCAAAACAATCTTGCACTCATAGATAGAAAAAAAAAATCCATGCAGCAGAGCCCAATTGTCATTGCTGTTACCCACAATGCAGTGCTACCTCTGACAGTTTGGTCAAACATTTGGGTGTATTATGCTAGTAGCCTGGACACTGGAGCCACAAGCAGAGATGCTGAGCTGTTATACAGACCTGTGGTAAACTCACTCAACAACAACCCCAGATCAGATTATTTCCATTTTCAAACATTTAGTTTTGAACTCCAGCTGCCTCTGCCTCAAGTGATCTCAAGTAACCTCTATATGTCACTTGATGCAGTTTATCAGATTTTGCACAGCTCCCTCTGAAACCATTTCTACATATCTATGTCTCTGTAGAGAGTGAATTGATAGGTGGAGTTCCCCCTTTAGCACATTAATGTGATTATATGTAAAACCATCATATTAGTTAGAAATGTGAGAGCATAACATTTGTAAAGAAAAGTTAAGTGAAAGTTGTATTGATTAACTTAATATAATAATAATAATAATAAATTCAATTAGGGTATATTTTGGTTATGTTTACCTCTGACACACGTGGGGCCCTGCCAGTTGCAAGGGCCAGTTTGCTTTTGGCTGGGGTTGGGGCTGTGGCCATGGTGTATGTCTCTGTGCTGTGCTTTTGTTTGGAGCACAGCAGAGACAAGACCACCTTGGTGCTGAGTCCTGGCAGGTTGGGGTTGTGAGCACTGACACTCCAGGTAGAATAAACTGAGGTGCGGGGGTCCCTCTGGGCCGATGGGTTGGGTTTGACATAGTTCAGGTAGCACCAGTTGACTGAGGTGGAGGTGTGGAGGCTGGGGTATGAAGGGGTGCTTGGTCTCTCTACCCCCTCCTCCACAACTGGCACCTCTTCCTTTTTTTGACTTGATTTCTCAGTCGACTCCTTCGCCTCCTCCTCCTTTTCCTCCCTGTTGTGTTTCCATGGAACTTGCTCCTGTTCCCCCTCCACTTTCACAGTTGTCACCTCTACCCTCTCTGTCTGTTTCTTCTCTCCCTCTTCCAGTTTTCTCCCAGTGTCTTTATTTTCTTCCTCCTCTCTTGCCTTCTTTTCTACATCGTCCTCCCCCTCCTCTCCTGGCTTATGTTGCTCCCCCTCCTCTTCCTCTTTTACCCTTTTTTGTTGTCGCTGAGCCTCTGTGCTGAGTTCCAGACTGGCTGCGGGAGAAAGCATCCGTTTACTTCCTCCAGCTCCCAGTGGACCATATCCCTCTCCAGATCCTGAAGCCAGCTCAGCAGCCAGAGTCAGGGGAAGAATTATATCTGGAGAAGGCACCTTCAAGTAGGAGCTTTGCAGCTTTTCCCGCTCCACCTGGCCCATGATGACCATGGCTGTACAAGAAACAGGTTCCTGTGAGCGGGTGGAGGCCAAGATCTGTGACAGAGTGGTATACATGGCACTGGCATAGGTAGGTATATGTGTCTGTAGGCGCACTGGCACTACAAGGGACACTACTGGTGTAAGCTGTGCCAGGCATGTGGCAATGACCGGCCGTGGGTGGTGGTAGGAGATTGTGACAAGGGACTGGTGGGTAAGGTCAGAAGATATGGAAGAGATGGAGGGTCTGCTCTCTGTAGCAGGAGGGGAATGGTGATGTGTGGTAAATCTTGAAGGAGCAGTTAAGTAAACAGCCTGACCAGCTCTACTCCTGGAAGAGAACTGGAGAGGAACCAAACCTGGAAGGTGACGGAGTGGTATCCCCAACTGATCTGTCATGTGGATCTGTGCTGGGCGTATTTGTATTTGTGAGGGTCCTGACTGTGAATCTAAGAAGGCTCTGTGGATTATGTGGGTGGACAGTACTTCAGAGGTGGCTGTGGTGACAGGTAGTAGCTGGGATAATGATCCTGGGGTGAATGCTTGCTGGCCAGTTGGCTGCAAAGGGAGCACATCCTGACGGGGAGGGAAGATTTGTGGCTGTAACAGCTGCAAGGATTTCCCTGTAGCTTCCAGGCTTAACCGGGGGGCTGTTTCAGTTGAATAAAGAGGAGGGGGTATGGCACGGGAAGGCCCAGGTTTTGGACTCTCTGCTCGTGACAAGTGACCCATGCTGGCCTCCTCCTGTTCAGGCTCCCCTAAGGTGGCATGCTTCACAAGGAGACACTTTCTCCTTTCTTTCCAGGAGGATGTAGACTGCTGAGGTGACAGGGACCCGTAGTCAAAGGATTTACTTCTGGTCTCTGAGATCTGCTCTGTTTGCTGGGGGCTGGCTGGGGCCTGCTCTGAGGCTGAACGCCTCATCTCCTTGTGGCTTTGGTGGTGTTGGTGTGAAATGGGAGGTACCATGAGCATCTGGGAGCTTTGACTACTGATGGCCCAGATGGAAGGATCTGATCTTGCTGTGTCCTCAAAAGAAGCAGAAAGGCTTGAAGTGTGGGAGATGTTGCTCTCCTGACTGGGGCTGTGAGACAGAGACACAGACTCAAAGCTAGACTCCCCAGAGGACTGGGCTGCTTCTGCCAAGCGGAGTCTCTTCTTCTTTGGTGGCAGCTTCTCTGCAGGGAGCTGGGCCAGAGTCTGGCTACGTTGAGGCCACTGGAACTCCTCCACTCTCTCAGTCTCCTACAATAGATAAATAGTTTACTCATTAAATCCCGTATAAATCTTGATTTTGACTTCTATGTTTCTCAGGCTATTGAAGTTAAAAAATAAACACATGTTGAATGGCAGTCAAGCAAGGCAGTCAATTGTACAAAAATGTGAAAAAATATACAGCCAAATACAAAATACTTAATAATCATGTACCTTGGAAGAGGATGCTGTCACTGGCGGTGACACAGATGGCATGTCAGCATCAGGCTCCACAGTAACAAGGATCTCTGGCACTTGGATGTTTGGCTGGCGGATGAGGCGAGATGTAGAGGGTGATGGTTTTGGCTCGGGATGTTGTGTTTGCTGACTCTCTCTGAGGTCTGGTTCCTGACTTTCCATGGATATACTCTCCTGCTTCTCAAAAGAGCTTGTGTGTTGGATGACAGACACACCCTTCCTGTCCTGCTGCTGTTGTTTTGGCTCAGTCTGTAATGAAACACCTAGAAACATACAGTGCAAACAACAAATCTATCATTATATTTTACAGATATGCTGTTTTGAAAAATGACATGAAGTTGTTTGTGTATTTCATTACCATTAACAGAAATGTCATTGTTCTTTGCTTAACATCGGCAATGTAGATATATTGATCAAAATGTATATTTGTATGTTTCTCAGATGACACAAAGCTATTCAAGAAAAGAAACTCATTGCTCACACAGGATAATTTTATCTGCTATTGCAGGAAAAGTTAAACAAACCTGAGAGGGCCTGGCTGTGCTTTGGTCTGCTTGGCACTGGAACGAGACCCGCAGAGCTGCCCGACATGGCTACACATCCAGGGCTGGGAGGGTCCTCCTCCAGGCTCTCCTCTTTCCTCCTCTTCCTCACAGCCATGGCCAGAGCCCGGAACTTGTAGTGCATCATCATCTGTGGGCGATCCTCCCTGCATGTTTTTCTCACATCTCTGCTCTCTTGTTCCAGTTTTTGCTGTCCTGGGCAGATGCCTCTGTGTGCCTCGTAGCTTTCACTATGTTGGAAGCGAGCCCTACATGTTTCACATTCAAACAGGCTGGGAGTCTTTTGCTGTTGCTGGGGTTGCCTGGCTAGTTCAGTGCCTCTGGCTGTGGAGGAGGAGGTGGGACTAGCCTCCTCCAGCATTACCTCAGCTCCCAGGGGGACTTCTATGGCAGGTTGGCGCCGCAGCATACGCTGAGCATGGCCAACCCTCATCTCTGCTACCACTGCCTGCTGCTCATCGAATGACTGGCACAGACGGAAACCTCTGGGAGACATGGTACCAGAGGTAGAGGGCTCTCCCTGGCTGGTAGATGATGGCATTGAGTGGCTTCTGAGCAGAGGCACTGATGATGGCTCCTGGGTACCTGGTGGATCCGCCTCAGGATTGTGGAGGTGCCTCAAACCACTGGGTCCAGGGGCTTCTCCTTTGGGATCAAATGTGTGGGTATCTTTAGGGCCACTAAATTTAGGTGACTCCATGCTGCTCTTCCTGGATAGAGAGGAGCGTCGGGGCTTTACACTGTCAATCTCACTGGTGTCTACTACTGCTTCATTAATAGTGATGAGCTTCGTAATATGTTCTATGACTTGGGTTTTGGGCACAGCGAAAGGAATGCTCTTGTCCTCTGTTCCTGAGGATGAGGAAAGTGAGGAATGAGGCTGCTGCTGATGTGGGCTGCGCTGCTGCCCTCCCAGTCTTCCATATTTCCCTAAAATAATTTCTGCGTAGGTTTTGGCACTGGCACTGGGAGGGCTAACTTGGGACAGGTCAGTGCTGCCTGATCCAGAGAAATAGCCAGACTCTGTGCTGCCTTTACTGCCAGGGCCCAGAGAAGAAGATGAGGTGGAGAGGGAGGAAGGAGGGTCATCTGGGGAAGCCATGGGCCCACGTTTCCTTTCACTAAGCCTGAGTGCTAGCCTTTGTTTGACAGCCTGGGAGTCTTCAGGCCTATGGGTTTCCTCTGAACTTCCCAGCGCCTCCTTGCCACCTTTTCTTGGCTGGCCCAACATCTCCTTAGAGGAGGATTTTCTGTGTCGGCCTGTCTCTTCCTCAGACTCTGTGCTCTCTCCCTCTGTGTGTTCCTCAGGGTCTTCTCCAACACCACTGCCCTCTGGTCCACTCAAACTGGGTTCATCACGGCTAGATGCCAGGCCTGCTTTAATGCGATGGGCATGGGACTTGCGGTGCTTGTACAGGTTGCTTTTGGTCTTGAAAGAAAAGCCACAAGGGGCACAAGGGTAGGGTCTTTCTCCTGTATGAGAGCGGATGTGTTTCTGGAGAACGCTTGGCTTGGCACATGGACGGCCACAGTAAGTGCACACATATTTCCCTGGTTTTTGGGGTTTCTTCTCCCCTCTTCTGGGTGAGCTGACCCCTTCTAGGCCCTCTTGGCTGGACTGAGATGGGACCCCATGACCATGCTCACCCTGGGTGGAGGAAGTAGAGCGGAGGGATGAAGTTGATGAGGAAGCAGAAGAGAAGAAGCTGCCTCCTGAGGGACCTGGGTTCTCTGAATGCTGCCATGCTACTGCTTGTTGCTGCTGTAACCGAAGCAGAAGGTCAGTGCGTTTGGGTTGGCGATTTTGCAGGCGGCCCAAGGCTCTGTGTACAGGACGAGGAGTAGGAGGCTGCTGGGGTTGTTGAGTTGGACAAGATCCTAGTGAGGATTCAGCTGTCACATGCTGCTGCTCTTGCCGTCCAGCGCGCTCCTCATCAGCCGGATGGCTGGGCTCAGCCTCCATAGAGTGGGGAGGAGGCCTCACAGACACACAAGGAAGGGCTCTTGGAGCCTCATGGGGCTAACCGCATGACAGCAAAGGGGTCAGAGTCAGGGGAACAGGCTGAGTTGTAAATCAAAACAGAGGGCCTTTTGCAGTGTGGGCCAAAAGTTATTCAAGAGGACCAAGTGAGGCATCATTAAAAGGTGCCCTGGAGCTGCATGGATGCAGGTAAACATGGATCATTTCTCTGTACAAAGCAGCTCTGCTTCTGTCCAGGCTTAGCCATTCTAACAGCCCTCCCAAGGTCTACTCTGCATCTTCTTTGTTGGCCGTCAGCTTCTGAATGGGTCTAAAGGAACAGAAAAAACAAGGAAATACTGAGTCAAGTGGAAACATATTATTACATGTATTAGATTCTCGAAAAACTGTTTTGTCTCAAAGAGCTATGGCAAAGGGCTGTAAAAATATCCCCAAGTTCTCATTTTTTCCTCACCACTTTGCACTAATAAAAACAGAAATGCAACGTTTTTCCCCAATAAAAGCAACAAATCAAAAAGAGGTAATGACTTGAGCCAACTTCAGGGCTTATTACTGCATACTCATAAACAGAAGACAAACAAGACCTTGTGAAGATTCTTGACATCCTTAGGGTTTCTGAAAAACGGTCTGCAACACAGTCTGGGAGAGGGTTACATTGGTAGAAAAATGATTTGTGTCCTTTTATCAAATACTATTAAATATTGCTTCCACTTATCTTACTGTGACAAACAGGGCCATATTTATGGTGGAGTGTTGAATGGCATCAGTGTCCTTGCTTCAACTCATTACAAATCTATTTTGAAATGTTAGGTATGGGGATCATACCGTGAAACACTTATGTGTCTCAATAAAATTGAGATTTAAATTAAAAACTCCCCTCAAATCAAAACCTCCACTCAAAACAGACATATATGACTCAATTCTGACCTATGACCTGCCAACTCTGCAGGAGTCAGAACAGCTCAGGGCCAGCCTGGCAACATCCACAGCACAGTCACCACAGTGTCAAGGCAAGGAGTCATAACAAAATGCTAGAAATATAGCCTTTGCTTATCTGATCTGGAACTAAAGCTAAAGGGGATAAATGAAGGGGGCTCTTCTCTAGTGGACAAGGGGACTTGACAGCAACTTGGTTTCAGCCTACACCCGTCACACTCTGTTGTTATACAGCCACCAGGGTGCAGTGTGATGAGGGGTCAAGACTAGAGTGTTTGCGTGCCTGTTGAGAAAGGGTACTGTGAAACCCTGTATCAAAATTGATCTATTGCAATATCGGCCACTCACACACTGCAAGACAGCTGTGTTTATGAGCGGCACTGATCATCATTAGAGATGAGGCTACAATGAAATCTTTTCTTTCATCAAGATGTATGTGCTGTAATATTTCCCACTTACTACAAATCCTGCACTCTGTCTCACCTCGAGATACAGGATTCTTGTAGCGCAGCCAATCAAAACACATTCTGGGAATGAGGGGAATGGATGAGGCCAATCATAACATTTTCACTGAGTGGCCGTGCCCAACCGCTGGCGGTCCCAGCACAGGCTCATCCAGAGCATCGGTCATTGTCTGCCTGGTCCCCCGACTATACAGATCCGTGGTCACTAAGGGAGGACACCCTGTTTGTTCACCTCACAGTTGCAAATTTGTGTGATGGTGTGGTGGTGTAGACAGTGTGCACCACCTCTGACAGCTCCAGGAACATGTGAAAGAGAGAAAGTGCATAGATGGTCTACAATATTAGATATATGCATTTGAAGTAGGAGTGAGAAAGAGTGTACGATGAACTTAGAAGATGTTGGAAGAGAGAAAAGAGTGAAGCAGTGATCCAGTGGCTGAATAAACAGGCCCAGCAGAAGACTGCAGCTCAAGGTGCCAGTGGTAGCAAGGCAGCAGTGACAGTTTTTTTTAATGAGCCACACTTGCTCTCTCCATATGTCTAAAAAAACACTGCACAGTCAGCCTTCATTACAGCCAGCTTACAGTGGGGGAAAAAAAGGAAACAGAATCACTCTTCCTCTCAGAAACAACTTGACATATTCTTGGTTCCATCTCCATGTTCACCCACATCTGTTGTTAAGTGTGTATTTCCCCAAGCAGACCAGCGCTTTGATTACAGCAGACTTATACCATCACCGCTCAGCAATTAGGCAGCATAACAAACCAAATCAGCACCATTAAAATTCACTTCTTTCTTTTCCTGCTATCTGTCTTCCACCTTCTCAGCTGTACAGGACAACTTTTGTATTTGATGGCAGCTAAAGATTTTTCTGTCTTGAGCTGTCGAGCCAGAGAAACACATATTACTTTGTAGAATGACATGCAGAGATGTTAGGGTCAGGAGGGAAAGGAGTTTACAGAATAGAAACTTCTTCCTGTCTGAAGAGTGTTGTTCCTCACACCCATGAATTTTAGGCAGAAAAGTGAGATGACAAATAAAAACTGTAGATATAACATGACTGGGTGTGGGTAAAGGGGGGAAAAAGTAACTGGAATCTGGCTGTTGAAGAAGGATGATGATGTGCATAGAAAACAGAAGGATTGAGCAGGAAAGAAAGGACAAAGAGCCAGACAAATTGTCTTCCTCAGCCCCTCTGTAATAAATGTCTTTGTTCATGTAGTCGGTTATCAGAGTGTAAGTTTAATGATCTCTGGCATAGCTGCTGATGCAGCCCTTAAACACGGCGATTAGAAGGTTTTAAGGTTGACGGAGAGCACTGCTTACATTATTCATGGCGGTCTAGACTGCCAGCTCTGAGTGGGGAAACACATAGTCAGGGCCTTGCCAGGAAGATGAGGGAAAGGAATGCCAGAGTCTAGCCTACATTAAGCCAAAACACACACACGCACACCCTACAGCACACATACAGTGTACAGTACTACTCTCCCCAGAGCAATACTCACCAACACACAGCAGCCAAATCCACTCTGACAGCCTGACCAGCCAATCAGCTGCAGTGCCCTGAGGTGACCTACCCAGGCTCTACTCCTCCTGCTGTTGAAGAGGGGTTTTCCTTTGTTATCATCCCGATCTTGGTCACAGGGATGTGACTTATCAGCATTTATATATATATATATATATATATACACACACACACACGCACACACACACACACACACACATACACACATCTTCTCAAATCATCAATTTTAAGACCTCGGGAGAAACACACACAGGTTATGCAAAATTGTCTAACCTTATCAAAAGAGGTGGGGAAAGGGCATTCTTCACCCTATTTTTAGGCTAATGTGCGAGAAGGAAGCCACTGATGCAGCTGTTATGTGGTGTTAAGTTTTTTTTTTGATGGGAGGTGTCAGATCAAAACCGCAAAGCTAGGAGGTGTCAGATCAGCCACACCCCACCCCCCCATCCTCTCTCCTAAAATCCACCTCCAGTCGGCCTTGAACCAGTGTATGACTCTCACAACACTCTCATGGTGAATACAGTGATTTGTTGTGTGAACTGCTTTTTAGTGTCTGGGTCTAAAATGTGATTAATATTGGTCCACAGTGAGAAGAAGAAGGGTTAGGGTTCACAATACAGGAGGTTAGGGTAGAGAGACTCACATACACCATGCATAGACATACACACACATGTCTATGCATGTGTGTGTGTGTGTGTGTGTGTGAACATGCAAAGGGGCTTTGTCAGGCACTGATGCAAGTATCCAAGGGAGTCCTAACACACGTTAGAGCTCACACTCCATCACTTTCACTCACACACACACACACACACACACACACACACACACACACACACACACTCACTCACACACACACAAAATGCCACACTCTGCTGCCTTCCATCTTGGCTGTGTATATTAAGCCTAGCAGTTATACTTCTAAAAGTGTAAATCCCATAAAACAAACATTTAGCTCATCTCCGGCTCAGAAAGTAGCACAGGAGCTTTGCAGCAGTTTTACAGTTAAAACTCAATTATCATGCAAGGGAGAGTGTGGCTGGCAGAGTAGGTGTTCATTTCCTCAGCAATACCCAGACGTATTCATGCAGCTGGCAACAACGGATAAAACTATGGGCTAAACATTAAATTACCTTGTGAGAACAGATAAAACCTCTTAAGTGCTTTTTAAAAAAATCTACTGTCATACTGTACACCCCCCCAAACACACAGACATTCCTCTCTCCCCATTCCCTCTTACTGGCGGTAGCCTGGTGCAAGTTCCCATGGAAACCAGCCTACTCTGAGCAACGGCAGATGGAGAGGGAGCTGGAGATCTAAATTTATCTCCCAGCATCCTCTCTGACTATAGACACACACTGGCAGCAGGAAGTGAGGAGGGGAAATGCATGCATGCATTGACAAGCTGGCATGACCCTTGACATCTAACCTCCTTTGAGTGACACCGGTTAAATGTCAGAGCAGATGAACTCATACAGTAATGCCTGCGACAGCTTTAACAGCAAAGGCAACACAAAATTTAATACTGTAGAATAGGCTTTGCAGCACTCTGTATATGGAAAGTTAACAGTCCTTTTCATGTTATCAAAAAACAGTTATCAATCAAACTTAGGCTCCAAATCGTAGACATCAACATGAACCAATCACAGAACAATGGGAAGAAACAGTTGGGTTTTGTAAATGACTGAAAGGAGAAACCCAGACTGCAGTACTAGACACTTGATAGAGCATAAAACCTCAGAGGCCAAGACTCGCACTCACCGAGGAATACCACTGCTGTCAGTAGGATCTGCGCGCCAAGGAGGACGCCGTCTGAAAAAACACCACATACCAGAGTTCTCACTCACTCTCTCTCAGCTCTGTGCGGGATGCATCTGGATCACTGTACCTCTGAGGCCAGACAGTGTAAAGAAGGGTTTCACAGGGCTTTGATAAGATTGGCAGTTCACAACTGTTGCAGTGTTCACTTTGATTAAACACAAGCCAGTGCACTGCAGGTCAATAACCAGCCTTTAAATCAAACACAAGTGGCATGGCAGAACCGGGTAATGCACACCTCGGCGGCAGGAGGAGATTGTATTTGAGTAATACCCCAGGCGGTGGAAAATCAGCTCCTTTGGTGACATAATCAACTGAGAAAACAAACTGACCACAACTTGCACTAAATTAGAGGTTGCCAAGTTTTTGTGTCCAGAAACTTCACAGATGGAAATGATTGTTTTTGTGGTCACTTAGTTTGACAGTTTTAATTATACAGCCAAAAACTTGTGATTGAAGAGGAACTGTCCTTAGACCCTCTCCTACGATAAATGAGTCCACTAAAGTCCACTGAGTTTCCAAAAACTCTGAGGGATCCAACTACCAGATGTGCAATTGAGTCTTGAACTGCATAGGAGACTTTCCACTTTAACTGTGTCTGTGATCTAATGTCCTTACTGTTCAGGGATGCTAAAACATCTCAGGCATGCCGTCCTCAAACCTTTGAGTCTTTGACAGTAACATAATAGACAAACTTAAAGCCTTCAACTAACAAATTACTCCTGTGAGGGCTAGATGACAGTGTACCAAATGGCAAACTCTGCCACAATTAAATATCAAATGTATACACAATTCCCAACTAAGACACAGCCTCAATAAATAAATGACCAATTTGCTTTAGCTGACAAGTAAAGTAATAATAAGGAAGGAAAGAGGAGGGGGAGAAGATTGAGGGGAGAGAGGAAGACAGTGAGCAATGGGTGGGAGATGCAAAGGCAGAGAGAGGAAGAGAGAGAGAGAGAGAGAGAGAGAGAGAGAGAGAGAGAGAGACAGACAGTTTAGATTACCTGACAGAGCAGTCTGGTCTTCCCCCTCAGAGACGCTTCACAGGCACTGTGAGACAAGTAGGGAGAGCCAGAGAGTGAGAGCGGATATGACTGTTTGAGTGGGTGTGTTGCAGAGAGAGAGAGAGAAAGAGACAGAGAGAAAGAGAGAGAGAGGATGGGGGTGAGGCAAAAAAAAGAAATGATGAAGAGAGAGAAAGAGAGGAAGACACTAAATGAATGTTTCCACTGTACAAATGTGAGGGAGAAGGAGGAAGATGTAGTTGCAGGAAGAGACTAAAAGTGACTTTGTATTTTGTAGCATGCATAAAATCTCAAAAAAAAAAAAAAAAAAAATCATCATCGTCTCTAAAACCACAGTAACAGCATCAGTTGCCGTGCTTCTTGCTGCCAGTGCAAACAAAGTGGATGACAAACTAGAACAGTGAAACCAAAGACATGCACCTACACATTCAGGACGGGAACGTCTGCTGCTCCTTCTTTAACTTTCAGTGGCTGTGGCACACTGCTGATAGATAGGATTACAAACAGGTCTTACATGGGGTTTTCCCCTGCAACACAGAACCCTAGAGGCAATACCTCACAATTATCACCTCCTTATCAGCAAAGTTATCTCAAGGTAGTGATGCGTGAAGGAAAAAGACCAGCAGCTTTTTCCCCTAATAGGCAAACCCTTTGCCTTGCATGAACATGTCTCCCTATGTGCACCCTCCTGATTGCCACTGTGCTGCCTCTGTAAATGAATTCCAGAGCGGCATCCATTCAAGCAAGCCCCCGCATTACGCAGAACTCAGGCTAGGTCTATCAGCAGGGCAACACGAGAGAGGGAGAGAAACAGAAAGAGAAAGAGAGAATTGAGAATGAACGGAGGTCCTGCTGTTCCATAGAGCTTTGCCTCACTGGCAGAGCACAGGAAGTGTGAGTCACACACTCTAAAATAAACACACTCACAGTGACGAGCCAGCACATAGAACGAACGGATGGCTGGGCTGCTGATCAGAAGACAGGCAGAGGGAACATAGATCCTCACAGGCCAGCGACACGTGGTGGCCTGGTGGGACTCACAGTCAAATGACAGGACAGAAAGGAAAAGATGGTTCTCTTCTTCTCTAATTGCTTTTTCTTTTTTGACCTCCTCTATTATACACCTGCTCATTTGCGCTCTATCAGTTCTCTCATTTTTATCTCCCTCCTCTCGCTCCTCTGTGCTGTTCCTATATTGTCCAGATGTCCCCCTATTCTTTCACCTCTGCTCTGTGTTTCCTTTCTTATTTTATGTGGTTCCAGTCAATAGGAGTGTTGTTCACGACTTGGTGATTACCCCTGGCCCCGTGCGCCTGCTGGCTGACTGCTGCAAGGGGACTGTGCCGGCCTGATGCTGGGCTACTCTCACAGGCTGCTGGCTTCACTGGCCGAGGCACTGTATTGTGTCTGTCTGAATGTGCTCATTGTCACCCTTTACAGCATACACCTTCTATACTGTACTTCCCTGTGAGGGACCTTTACCCATCCGTCATCCCTTTGTCCTCTGTTCCTCAGACTGAGGGGTTCTGACGGGAAGGTGGTGGGGGGAGCAGAGGCCTGGGAACAAAACTGCCACTGTGGCAATGATTGACAGGAAAGTTCCTCAACGCAGACGTAGCGATTAGCAAGGCCGGGGACCAGGCTGCCGATACACAGTCTTGTTAGAAGCTAGAGAGAGATAGGAGGTGTTAACTTGAACAGCACTGGACACACTAACATAGAGGATAATATTTTTGAAGTCTTTGATCAGCATAGGAAGAGCAACAATTGTGAGGGTGTGAAAGCAAGCTTTGATGATGCTATAATAAATGGTAACCATATTCTACTCACTGGCCTGAAGCATGTGAGGTTCACATTATGCAAAGCTGTTCTCATTTACAGTAAATGGAAACAAGAGCTCCCCTGTGGTATGGCCACATGAGGCAATTTTATGTATATGACATACCTATATACAAAATATAATGTAGAGGCAAGAAACACCTAAAATGCAAGCATCATGCTTTACAAGTAACTTTGTGTTGTTTTGGAGCAGCCACAGACTATAATTTAGACTAAATGAGTGGTTTGAGCATTTAAAGACAACCATACAGATGACATATTTTTGGATTTTCATCCCATAAACTGCAGACATAGGCAGTAAAATGGGTAAATATGGGAGTATTCAAAGAAGGATCTGTGTTCTGTTCTGAGAGCAGATTATTTCAGACGTGTGGTCTTGTAAACTGACCCCCCTCCATCCACATGACTGTGGTATTATGAAAGAAACAAGATACATTTAAAATGGGGAGCGCACCTAGTGTATAAAAGCCAGTGTGGCTCAGTGTTCCTCTACCTGTTTGCATAATTTGGAAAGAAAAAACTGTGTGCAAAGAAGACATCCATCTAACCAAGTGGGCGGACTCTTCTGGGACCAGCATGTCAAAACACTAAATCCAGTGATTACTCAGCTAAATGTAACTGGATCATCCCTACTTTCTGACAATCCACCTGTGAATGAAGGTAACGCTTCCTGTAGTAAAGCTAAAACACTAGTTTGATAAAAGACCATGAGAAGTGGAACATCTGTTGATGGTTGAAGGAAAGTGAACACACACTAATGAGTGTGTTATTGAAACAAGTGATCACTGGAAATTTAAGGTTATATATTGCATACTGTAGAGCTGAGGAACGTCAAAATATTTTTGATACTGGTACCCATATGATACTTGTGCTCCATTACTGATACAACAGAAATGTTTTTGACTATTGGCTGTAAATCTTTGGACAAAAACTATGCTCAAGGGACTTTTAGACAGCAACGGCAGTTTACTTGGTGACTCTTTATCTAACTCCAGCACTAGGTCAGCATATAAAATCATCGGCCAATACGTTGGTTGATAGAGGTTAAACACCTGGAATAATGGAAAAAAGCATTCACATAAACCCCAGCAGTACTGGGTTGAGTGCTGGTAAGAAAATGTCAACATGTGTCTCATGTCTTATGCTATGCTACAGCAGTTTTGAGTTGTGAGTCTCCAGGAGAGATAAGGAACAGGCTACAGGTTGGGTAACTTCACCCATTTCTTAACTCACCCTGTTTTCATGAACTTTGTGAACTTCAGCCACAGCAAATGCTCACTCAAGTGACGTCATTTGCAGTGAGAACATTTTGCTCCGTCTGTGGTCAAAAGTACTTCACACAATTATATTTTTTAAAATGTAATATTACTCCCCAAGACTGGAAAACGGCTTTTGATGTGGAGAAATTGGTGGTTGACAACTTTAACAACTTCAAAATAACAAAATATTCCAACTTTCAGTTTAATTCCTTAAACTGAACTAAACATACAAGAACTTCTCAATATTGGATATGTGCTGATATGTGCATCTATTTTCACCTAGACAGACACAATACAGCTAGTGGAGCACAAACTTAGACATGCAACCAACCAGCAAACTAATGGAGTCGAGCATGCTAGTCTTTTGTTAATGCCAATCGATATGTATCCTCAGCAGATGTGATATCTGATCCTGTAAAACACTGAAAGACCACCGTCTGTTTCACTCAGCATCTTTTTCCTTTTGTGCCTCTCTTTTTTCTATTTCTCTCTATTTCTCTGAGACACATAGAGATGCATTATTCCTTCTTTGCAGCCACTCTCCCCATTTAGGTTTCAATTTCAGCTTTGCAACACACTCTCATTATCTTTTCCTTTTCCATGGTGCTGAAGCATTAATAAGCACCACTGTCTTTATATGCAGCAAAGTAAACGTTATGTATATTATGAGGAAGGCTACCAGGAAATCATGTCTCCAGGGTTACTCTGGGTAGTGATTATGGACAGTAACCCAGGCCTGATTTAAGTCCCTGATTGGTAAGTGATACCATACAGAGAGCAGATGTATCATTAGCAATTTGCAATGGTAATGTAAATCTAGCTATTATAGTTCTATGATATTAGCATTTTTTTTTAGCAGTTTTAGAATTAGGTTCAATTCCCCCCATCAAAGGCAAAAGGTGGGAAGAGGATTAGGTTTAGGTTTAGAGAGTTCATGTAACAGAAGTGAAACAGATACCGTCAAAAAAATTTGCCTTTGGGCAACTCCACACCAAATATCAAAACACTGCACCGGTGGTGTGCAAATGAAATAAAAGAGTGACAAAGCATAGGGTAAGGGGGTGGGGGAGAGATAAATATAGAAAGAGGAACTGACATTTTCAAAAGCTGTCCTCCCCGCGCCCACAAGTTTCACTGATGCGTGGATTTCAAGATCACAGTGCGAGTTCTCCCACGCAGCTTACTGTACCATTGTTCACACTTGACTACATTATATTTGCAAACCTGTGATAAGATGAATGTCTTCAGTTAATTGACTGGAGAAAGGACAAACACACAGATCACTAGTAATAATCTAAATGATGAAAAATCCCCTTTATTATGTGAAAAGTGTTGACCTAAGGTTTGGCCCTTTCATTAACTAAATCTTCTAAAGGTTTTCCTTTTCTTTTATCTTTTGGCACGTTTAAAAAGTTTAAAGTTTAAAAAGACTAGAAAGGTTTGTTTCATCCAACTTTAACTTTAATATTCAACTTTATTACCCCTGAATAACATATCTGCATCTTCTACATGCTGCTCAGCTGTCATTTTACAACAGCAATCATTTCAGAGCAATTATTTCTGATTTTGCTGAAGTTTTCTGTTTCTATGAAGTCACCCATGTGGATTCCTCCCCAGTGACAGCAGAGCCCGTGCTAGTTCCTCCTTCTGCAGCTGCTACACTGCATCCTGTGTAAAGCTGCAGCAGGTACAATGAAAGCTGCTGTAGCACTATACATGAGCCTGTGCCATGCCTTATCTGCACATCTCAGTAACCTGTGACTATGCTAATCTGAGCTGTTAGGTTGGAGCTACTGGTGCTTTTAGTGCTGCCTGCACAAACACAGACACACGAAAGAGTCAACAGGTGGAAACTCAGCCTGAGTATGTTCAAACACGAGGACAAGGCCACAGAATGTATCAACACAGCTTCAGTCCCTCACCTTCCTCTCCCAGCCTGGCGGAGGGGCACCCTTCTGATCAGGGAGTTTACTCAAAGCCAGGCCAGTCCAAGTAATTGCTACCCACAGTGACAAACAACTCCATTCAGCCTAAGTGTCGGTTTACAGTTTACTCTCTCTCCTCTGCTGTGAGCCCCCGCTGCCTATTCTGCCTGGTGCCACGCTGCCTTTGTGGCCTGTCAGCGGAGACTTTCCTCTCCATCAGTGCCTCGTCAGCCGACCTTCAAATCCAACGCATGTATACAAATGCCATGTGCTATAATCCGTCTGTTTGTGCGTTTGTTTCTCCGAAAGAGGGGGCGTGTGTGAGCACATGTGATAGGGAGAGAGAACGAGACAGAGAATAACAAGATAGAGGAGAAAAACAGGCGTGTGCAAATGCGTAGGAGAGAGACAGACACACTAAGAGAGACAGCTCTTGTAAATAGTTATCCTCAGTACACAGCTCCGACCTACGGGAGTGACTCTATCTACCATCTCAGGCAATCTTATAAAAGGCCATCAAATGTGTGTGTGGTGTGCAGCCTCTATATCGTGAGACTGCAGCTCTGGAGGTGAATGTGACAGCTCATCAATCACACACGACAATCAAGTGCAGCTAAAACAGTGCCTTCGTAAATCTGTGTGAATGGAAGGAACAGTGAGTATGAAATGCTGAATCTACAAAACGCCTGAATATACTCAGTTTGAGCGATAAATTTCACTGCATGCATATGCTGTAGGTATATTTAAAGCGGGAACTTGTTCTTCATTTTTGTTGCTGTAGTTCATATCCAAGCACAATCCCTCAAACCCCCATATCCAAATATTCCCAACATTTCCTCTTAGTATTCTATCCTCAATATATTGGTTAATTTTCAACACAACATATTTCATCACTGATCTCTGGCAGTGTTTGGTTCTGCTGATAGCTTTGTCTTAATTTGGCCACCTTTTGGGATATCCATCGAGATTTTTGCCCCCAAACCAAATAAATAGAGGTGAAAAACAATATTAAAATACTTAACATCAAAATCTATTTTGAGTCATACAGTCAATTTTGTATGAGCTTTTTTTTCCTCATATGTCACATACATCTTACATGAAGACAGGCAGATTTAGAGAAACGCTAAAATCAGTGATGCGTCTGCAATGACCAAAGCATTAAATTACCTTTTTGTAAATCTCAGGACCAGAATTTTTAATAAAGCACTGTCAGCTCTGCACAATACAAGTTGGTAATGATGGATCCGCCAAAGGTTTAATGAGTACATGTTAAATCACTGTGATGCCCTTGTTGTGCAAATCTTATTTTTAAAGTAACAGTTTTCAGCAACAGAGAGCTAAAGAAACAGAGCCTTACTGTACCGTAAACACAAGGTCGAGAGGGATTAAGATGTCAAAACGTGTGTCAATACCTGCATGCTGCTTAGTAACAAAGCGTTTGGGACAAGCAAACATATGCCAGCGTCCAGTTTCTTTACCAAAGCTTGTGCTGCAAGAATAAAGGAGTTATTGTAAGAAGAAACTATTTGCTATGACAAGTCCTGTAAGTCAAACATGACCCACTCTAAACCAAACCAACTGGCCCACTTTGTATCACGAGACAGACAGAAATGTATCACTGGCTACACCCTTTGTTACTGCGAGGTATGGTCTACTCGCCACACACAGCCAAACTGTCTGCTTCCAAGGTATGATAGTTAAAATCATAGTGTGCAAATGCAGCATATAACACACACCTTGTAGATGCACATTTTTGTCTTCCCTGACCACCCAGACCATTCAAATTGCTCTGGAAGGTAACCGAGCCCAAAGGTCACGTGACCAGCATTAGGGGAATTAGCAGTGCATTCCTCCAGCTGTCATCACCTCGTAAAGATCTCGTTAGGGAGAAACCTGACTCCAAAAGCCGGCTCGCCACCTCTCATCCCTCCTCTCCCACCATCCCACTTGTCTTCTGAGCTGCATCCTCCTGCCTGTGAACCTGATCATTTAAATACAAAGCAGAAAAACAAAAGAAATCCTAAAAATAGAGATGCTGTGGCTTTCAAAGAAGCACACTGCAGAGACAGAATGAGATAGGAAAAAAAAAGAGTTGGGAGGAGGAGAAAGACAGCAAGATGAGGGGCCTTATGGCAAGAAAGTAAGACACTGTATTGATGTAGGATAGGTGGCTGGATACATTGATTTCCTGTTAGTTCTTGCCTGGTTACATACGGCTGACTTGTCATCCAATACAGATTGAAGCACTGTTCCTGAACATGCCATAAACCAGGATTCACTGCCTTCTTGGATCATTATGCTGCCTCACAGAACGTTTCCTTGCTGGGAATGTGTGTACTGTAAGCACTTTCTGCAATGCCAGGTTACTAGATAACACTGCAATCTCCAAATGAAGTGCACCCCAAACCATGTGCTGATTAGTTTGATAATATTACACTGACTACATTTCATCCCAATCAGCAAACAGTTGCTTCAGGGCTTCTTATCAATCAGGGTTATTGGCTAAAGAATAGAACTTTCTAGATGATGTTTTCTAACTGAATGAGCTACCTCACACAGCTCTTTGCACTGGTTTAGAAAAAGCAAAATCATCAGGCATAACACAAAGCCCAGCCTCTCACATCTAATTGTTTAAATGCAGGCAGTCACAGCAGGATGTGCGGCAAAAAACCAAAACACACCGATATGACTGGCAGAGAGGCAGGTAGCTGAGATTCTGTGGAGAACTAGACTGGAATGAGAAACCAATGGCCTGACACAGTTTGGATTCAGACAAGAAGGTACTGTTGAAAAATCAAATTCAATGCACATTACAGAATATATGTAAAATCAAGTACTTAAGTACTGATGTGTTTTGCTTCTCTGCAGGTGAGCATTTGTACCAGAGAGACATTCAGGGCAGGAACATCCTTTTATATGTCCCAGGGCAGGTTTTCACAGTTTCATTTTTTTGAAGTAATTTCAATAGTTTTTATGCTTTAAATTCACTGCCTCTGTGGTCAGCAGGGTCCAATTCACCCTGCACCAGCTGATTCAGCCGTGCCTAGGGAGTACACCTCTTGTTTGGATATCAGTCAAAGCACAATACAAATTCTCCAAATTGACAAAATATGAATTTGTCACAGTTTTGAATTGGAGCTGGCTTTCACATTACCATGTAGAATATGTAAGTATATTTTTCATTCTCCAAATAGCCTGTACAACTGCACAGCTTACTGCACACTGTGAGTGACTTCACTTCTATTGAGTGAGCTGGTTTAAACATATTGCCTGATTTTTTTTTGATTTGCTAATGTAACAGTAAACAGGTGGCAATTGAAGCCACACTGGCATTCACTAAGGTAATAATAACGTGTAGCAGGAGAACATGGAAAAAAGATGATTCATGAAAGAAAATATTGACTTGATATCTTCATGAGTCAAGCTTTTGTGCATCCCCTTTACAATTGAAAACAGGCTATGCATTCAGCTTAAGCAATATAATCAACAAGTCATTAAAGTTCATTTCCTAGAAAGTTGAATGCCTCGATGGCGCTCTTGATTAAGAAACTGACGTTTTGTGGTCAGCAGCCACAGATTCAGACTAGTTCAGTTATTCACTTTCACCAAGCAATAATGACACAAAATAAAGGAGATTACAGTCTAAAAAAAAATTTCAGTTCTCCAACATTTTTAGAAAAATAATGCTGAAAGAACAGCTGTATTCAAAGTGGGGGGGGGTTGACAGTTTGATTGAAAATGATTAGTTTGATTACTAAGAGCTAATTAGAGCTTTTGGTAAAGCAATGTTAACTTAAATATGATTTACAATTATGAAAATGACAAAAGAGAGAATCACTCAGTAGCTCATAACACAGAAAGCTCTGACATTTCCAACATTTCCAACTGATTTCTCTGGAAGAGTAGAAATGTGTTTATAGACCATTTGAATAGCAGATGAGGAAGTCATAAGCCCGAACCCACAAAATTTAAACAAATGGCACAACATGCCCTCCAGTGAGCTGCTAAACTGAGGTAGGAAATCTAATCTAAAAACCAATAAAATCTAATCTAAGGAATGGTGAGTAGGATAACTTTCATTGTTGAAGCAGTCTTGACTAAAAATTGTAGAAAACTAAAATTGTGCTTATCATCAAAATTAGGCAGCATCTGAATAAATGCAACAAAGTACTATAAAGAGCAATCACCACAGCTGAGGTTTGTGATCACAAAGATGGAGTGGAGAACATGTGGATGAGGACTGATTTGATTAGAAGAATTTGCTGGAATTTATGATTATGTGGCACATATACGGCCATATGCACATGCCAGCACCCAACAGAAACACAAACTGTCACAAACAGCAAAATCACATCAGACAGGTCTTGGCACTGGCAGACCCGGTCTCACCAGCCCACAGTTTTCATTTTATTCATTGTGGTCTGGCAAGACTCAACAGGCGTTTGCAAGAGATGTCATTTAACCTAGGTTGTATAAGGGATGATTGACAGGTCTCGCCTTCACTCAGACATCAACATAACCCTTCCTCAGTTTGGCTGACTATATTCTGGGTTTGTTGCTTTAAACCTACAAGTGTTGAGAAACTACAATATAAAGTATGTTACTAAATTAAAAAACCGGAACTTAATAATGTAAAAATATTACTAGCATGCTGATTTTTAGCAGGTATACCATTTAGCCTGTTAGTGTGGTAATACTTGCTAATTAGCACATAGGACAAAGTGGTGCTGAGGTTGATGAGGATTTCATTAGGTATTTGGTCAAGTGTCAATTGAATACTTTAACTTAATAATGGATCATAGGATCAAATGTCACAGTCGCCCAATCCTGCTGTTTTACGGAAAATCAAACACGACAGCCTCATGATGGTGTCAAACGAAAAGCCATCATCATCATCATCATCTGGAGACCTCAGAAGGCTGTACAAAATTTAATGTCAATACAGCCTACAGAGAAATTTCAGTCTGAAACAAAATGATGGCCAACAGAATCACATTATTGGGGCTGAAATGGATGACATTAAGTAGAGGATTAAATAAATACACAGATAAATATCACGATGAGACTAAAGGCCTAGTCTGGATTCAGAAGGATAACATTTTCATAAATCTTTATACAGACTTGTTTGAAGATGCACAGACTAAAGTAGTAAAGACTTGGCTGATGAGAGGCAGAATACAATATAACACACTGTTCACCATGAAAAACTGCACTGAAATTAATCTGATAACACTGTAGTTACACAGAAAAGCAATAAACAGCACATTACATAGACTGATGGGATGATACACTGATACTCTGCAAAGCAAACTGCAGCTTCTGAGTTTTGCAGTGACACTTGAGCAAGTGAAAAAAAATTCTCACATAGAAAGTCAGGATAAGCATAGTGCTCTATCTTTCTATTTTTACAGTCTCTCAACTTGTGACAACACAGTGACAAACACCAGCTAAACTATGAGTTGTGTTTCCACAATGCTGATAACAACCTGATGCAAGTAATGAAAGACAACTATGACCAGTGAAAGACAGACTGCTGCTGGCCTAGCAACAGGGCCCGCTCGCTCTCACAAGACCAGAGACACCATCTATCTCACAAGCTGACAAAGAAACATTATTCTTTCTTACTGACAAAAAAATTCCCATGGAATCAGCTCAAGGCATTAATGAAAAATTTACTATCTTTAGGTTGCTTGTCATAAAGACAATTTTTAATAACACACAGGGCATCTTTCTTTTTTTTTAAAGCTGGAGAAAGAGCTGTGTCTCATGCTCTTTTGCTCAAAGACAAATTGATTTCTCCACTCTACTCCCTCTACCCCCCCTTCTCGTTTATCAAAAACTCTCACTAGGGTTTCTCCTGAACTGTGTAATTTAGGCACTCCCACAGTAATGGACACCCTACTCAGGGGCAGTGAGTGGGAACCCAGCTACTGTACTCACAAAGAATCTCAATCAGCCTTTCACATCGTTACCCACATGCAACTACAGCTTATAGGGTCTTTTTGGTAATGAGGCAGAGAAAGAGAGAGAATGTGGAGAAGAGGCGCTTGTCTCCTAGTCACATGCTACTAGCTCTATAGCTCCTGGTCTCCCTATGAGACTGGGTGTCAGGGTGAAATATGGTATCCAGCCTCGAGCCAGGGAAGGACCATGTGCCCACCACCAACCCCCACCTGCGGTCGAGCCTCGTCACTGTCCACTGCAACCTGTCGGTCAGTTGATACCTGGGTGGCAAGGTGGGTGTTTCCCCAGAGGATGGGTGCAGTGCCATTAAACATATTAGAGTTGAGTGTTGATGTAAAATCAAAGTCTACATTGATTTAGCTGGGGTTGTTCCTCAGCACCGTGCTGACAGTGCAAAGATGGGGAAAAAAGGGAGGAGGTGGGGGACTACCTGGGTGCAAACACTGGGACTGCTGACTGTCTGAGGTTGTTGAGGACAGTGGGGTTACATAATAGAAACAGTCTTCTCCCCAAAACATATACACCCACACCTTTCCCTGTGTAAGATATATTTTTAGTAATGGCTGCAAATTGAATTCCAAAATGACATTTTCATGATGCGAATATCCATATATATTTCCAACTCATTTTAACTTACCTATTTTATATGTCTGTAACCCAATATATGCCAGGATATGGTGTAGCTCACATGACCCTGCATGGGATAAATTGGCACAGTATAGAAAATGATTGATGCAATGGGCCGTGATGTGCTAGCCTTAACTATTGCCTCTTTTCTCAGCTTCGCCTGCAATCCATCCCACCTCATCCATCCTTTTTCCCCAAAAGGTGATGAAAACCTTGGTTTTAACAACCAGCAGCAGAGGATAAACATGCAGCCCTATGATGAGTGGCGCATGTTTTTTTCTCATCATATGTTTATTTTCTCAATTACGCTGGGTGAGTCTGTGTCAGCATCTTTGGGGTTTTGCTCTAGCGAGAGGGAAGGAGAGGAGGATCCTTTCAGCAATGCCACAAATGATGTCTGTGTGAATGCCAATGGAAAAACAGCTTTTGTGATCGCTGTGATAAGTGCGAGAAGGCAGGAGGAGAGAAAATTGTTGACACTGTGGGATAGAACATCCATGATATCAAAGTGTTTTCTCTTCCTTCCATCCACAACTTCCCTAACAGAGTGATCGATGCTGAGCATCACCTGACCAGTCATCTTCATCTGTAATCCACCATGACGGTGTGACAAATGTAACATGAGATTACTTAACTAAAGCTGCATTGCATTGTGGAGCTTGAGCTTGCCTAAGACGATTCACCTACTGTCATGCCTTTTGTTTGAATATGAGGCTGGTGGATGAACTCAACAGTCTGATCAAGGATTAATTGGGCTTTCACCCAAATAAGCATATAGGGTTTGTCCTTGAACCCAGAATAATCTTAGACTAGTACTAAAATCAATAGTACACAGGTACAACCAGTTTTTGTTCTCAGCCCAGTTAAAAGGACTAGTGTGTTTGCAATAGTTTGTTAGTAGTGATGAGAACACCAAATCTACTGTTGAGATTTCAAAATGCAGCAACACGCCAGCATTCAATTGCTAAAAATGTAAGTGGTCAGACAAAGTTTTGCCATCACTTTATTTTGGGATTGAAAAAAACAAATGTTTTACCTCATTGACCAAGACAGCTGTGAATGTACACAACTATGCAAGATATGGTGGGTCAAAGTCAAATCGCCTTTGTTTTCGCTTTCAAATTAAAACCATTGTTTTTTTTTTGTTTTTTTTTTTCTTTAATGATGATGGATTCCAGTTGGACCAACTGCAGCAAATTTGCTGCAAGAGCTACAAAAGCAGTTCAACATCAGTGGTACGACTGCTAACACCAAGGGCCTTAATACCCCAGGTTTGTGTGAAAAAAAAGTTATGTGTTGTGAAGGTTGCTAGGTGACAAGAGCGGCACTTTGTGGGACAATGGTAAGGGCGGTCACAGCTGATGACTCAAAGCGAAAATCATCTGTACCTCCTCAGTTCAGGCAACACAGCACACGATGGCTATGAAGGACCACATGCTTTGGAGCATGTGAATGGAGACACAGCTTATAACTAGTCTGACTCAACAAATGTGGACCACCCACTAGCCTTCATCCTCTCTCTGTCTTCTGGTCACCTGATGGCTGTTTTCAAAGTCCTTGTCTGTAATAAAATGCTAAAATTTACTATCCAGTAAGGATAGCAATAATAATAACAATTAGCCATGTGTAAAATGTTTCTCAGAACCATGCAGCATTAAGCAAGAGAATCGGTGAGTTTATGGTTTAACAAACTCAAACAATCAGGAAGTTTTTTTTCCATCTTTTACAGAATAATTGCAGGCTATGAAAGACCTTTCCACTGCTTTGACACAGTACAGAAGTAGTGTGGAGAGATAAGTCTGGCAGTGCTGGACTAGAATATGACAGGCACCACTCTGATTTTATTGAAGTACAGTGGTAGCCTGTGTTCTGTCAAGACCAGGCTAGGAGAGTTGTATGTAGGAATGCTCATGCAAATATTGACCTTCAATTAGGTGAAACAGACGCCCTCGCTTTGGGGCTGCAATATGGAAGCATCAGCAAAAACATTGTATACATAAACAGCAACAGAATATACATAAACATGCAGAGACATACCTACACAGTGCACACAAACACATCTTATATAAATACACCTTTCTTTGCAGTGGGGACAAACTTCAAATGGAAGACAACTGCAAAACCTGGAGCTTTTTAAAAGTATTTTTTTTACCTCAAACAGAAGCTGAAGAAAATGTCATAACAGCTTCAGTAGTATCACAAAACCACAACAAAAATGAACAGTTCTAGTCTAACATGACACACACAGACCAAAATGTGTGGAGTCCTGTGCCCTTTATAGGGTGAGGAGAAAATGACCTTCCCAAGTGATGGCAGTCGACCACACTCCTGCATAATTAACAGCGTCTAAAATGAGGTGTTCTTTATATGACCTTAACTGACAATGTCAGGGCACAACTTGCCTACAGGGACTCAGCAGTAAATAACAAATGCGCATGAATGTGTACAACCCCCAGCACACATATAGGCCAACTTTTTGTTTTATTTTTCACATATAGTAGAAGTCAATAGTAGCCGTGGACTAGATGATATTGACTAGATGGACTAGGATGATATTGTAGGGTATGACCAAAAAGACAAAAAAAGAGCATGTCCCGCAAGAGCTCTCCGCAAGCCAACACACTTCATAGCAAGACGACTCGCCAGGTAAGAGAGTGTTCCTCAAGGCTGAGCACAGCACACTGCAGACTGACAGCACCACAAGAGACGAAACATATCTGGACTCTACCAAAGGGTGTTCCAAAGATTTCACAAGAGTGCAGCTAAAGGAGGGGTCCAGGGGTTAGTTCAACCGCTTTGCTTCAGTGACAGTGACATGGCTGGGGAAGATTGTGCTGGAGCATTGCCTGCTGCCTTGATTTGCTCAGCAGATCCACGGTAGGGTTGGAAGGATTTTCCCCCAAAGCCCTCTTACCCTCCCACAGAGCAGAAATCCCTTCCAATCCTCGCTTGTAGTTACTGCGGGGAAGCCTTACATGCTGAGACAAAAGACTCAAGAAAAGTAGAGGAGGGAAGAGGAGAGGAGAGAGAAGAGAAGAGAGGAGAAGAAACAAGCAGAAAAGAAAGTAGAAAAGAAGAGAAAGAAGGCATGCAAAGGAAATGTGAGGAGAGGGAACAAGAGGGCAGAAGAGGAGGATTGAGGAGGAGAAAGGAGGAGAGGAAATGTGAGGACCTAAGAGGAGAAAAGAGGACTAGGAGATGAGGAAATAAGTGAAGAGGAAACAAGAGGAGAAGAGAAGAAACAAAAGGAAAGGAGAGGAGAATAGAGGAGGTAAATGAGGAAAGGAGGAGAGGAAAGAGGAATCTGTTCTGAAGAATGAGTTCGGAAGAACACATTTAATTGCAAATGTTGATTAATCATATAAGTATATAAGTATACACTGTTTTTCCACACACACACACACACACACACACAAACTAAGACTGTGATCTGATGCTGTGTGTGTGCTGAGGGGTGTGGTCAGAGGGATACCTTGGGACCCAAAGAAGGAAAGGGAGAAATTTGAAAGAGGTTATCTAGTCGCGAAATATAATACCTCGCCTGCTTCACTGATCGATACACTCACTACATACGCATCCATAGCTAATCCTTCAAAGCAACAATGTATCCTCACCAGACTGTCATGTGCCCGTTCTCCAGAGGGTGCAGGTTTAATGCGATCGTTCAACTCATTGATAAGATACTGTACGATGATTTTTTTTTTCACGTGGCCATCAGCTTTATCCAAATGTTACACTAAACCCACCAATGAGATTCTGGCCAAACCCTTTTCTGACATACCTGCGGTAAGCAGCACAGACATTTACAATCATACCACAACAATCACTATTTCACAACAGTGGCCATTGTGGAAAGTGAACACATGCATTAAAATTCCCTCACTGTTGGTATGAGGAGAAAACAGATAGATTAGAACATATACAAAGGAGAACAATAGAAAAGCTACATCAAGTCAGAGCTTCATATTATGGCCTGGTAAAAAATTGGGGTCGTTTTAATGTAATAATAAACTTGTGGCCTATCTTAAGGGAGGATTGCCATTACAAACAGCAGAACCCCCGTTCGACATTTCACTTGGCCACCCTCTGTGCCGGAGTGGGTAATGATTAACTCTTATGAAGGGAGTATTTGAATGAGTAACCCCTCTGTTATGCGTCTTCTCCCTGCAATACCTGCCCGGCTGTACATGCACATCATCGTCTACGTATACCGTTACATAATCTGGCTGACACACACCAACATACATACACTACAGTACTGACTCTGTGCTCCCTGACAAACACAAGGAAACTCTATCTCCATTTGAAGGGGCAGCCAACACACTGGCCTGGGTGAGAGGTTGAGCCAAAGCCAGATACTGATAGAAAACCTCAACCCCCTTCCCCACCACCACCACCACCACTCCTGCCCCACCTCCCAACCCCGCCTCCCCTGACTGACCCACAGAACCTCTGACTACACACAATGCTGCAAGAGTAACAGAAAGCATTTCTTGATAAAAAAATATATATATTCACCGTACATTATAATGAGAAAGGATGCGCGTAAGAAAGTTATTAGGCTAGTGGGGCATCTGTGAGGTTGCCAGACTGGCACTCCTGGCCTCCATTTTGCATTGTGTGTGTGTGTGTTTGTGTTTGCGCAAATGTGTATCCAAGGTCTTGTTCCTGGTTCACTCTGGTCTCTCAGCACTACAGTGGGTCTATTCTTCTCTGGTGCTCCAGAGAGCAGGATTAATGACCAGCAGCAGGGACATGAAAAGGTTGTGTCCACCAGCCACCGGGATTTTACAGCCTGGGTGTGTGTCACTTGCGCGTGTTTATTTTTCTCGCAGAAAACTGATAATGCCATCTGTCTAGCATATTCTGTCAAGGAAAACAAAACTTAAACATGCTCATACAAGCCATTTAATACCTTGTGTAATCTGTTGCCAACAGTCATGTGTGACGCTGAACGGGCTGCACACTAACACACTTGTTCGCCTTTTTCTATCACACGAGTATTATAGGCATCACATCATCCATTTAACTCCTAAGAATTTTACATCAAATTGCCACTCTTACTTGAGGAGAAACTGCGGATCATCTTGTGATCATCTGCTCCAGTGTTGCCGTGGTTATCAGACTTTGTTATCTGTAGGAGGTGTGTCTGAAGGTCTTAGCAGGAACTCCAGACGACCCTCTCCCTGCTGATGGCATTTCATGCATTTAAATCAGCACGTTGCCACCTGCAAGGCTGACTCAGTGTGTGAGAGAGGGAAAAGTTGAGAGGATATGCCAGGTGAGTGTGTGTGTATGTGAAAGCAGGGATATAGTGTATAAGGTTTTGAGTGGTTCTGTGTTAATTGGCAGAAAACTGCTCTTTTCCATCTGGAGTGTTGCTTGTGCCAGGGAGAGATACAGACACAAACTGCCTGGCTAACTGAGTGAGGTCCTCAGTAATCAGTGGTAGACGGTTACGTTTCGCTTTTATTGTACCTGAACAAACTCATTGCGCAAGTCTACAGCTGCGATACTGAATGCCAAAGCTTTTTGTAAGGAACTGGCATTGCTAAACTGTTGACTGGTATGAAAACAGGTTTTGCGGCTATACAGATAATAGCACATTCACTTCCAGCTTTAAACATAGCAATTACTCTTAACAAGCCACCTTCTAACATTTATACCAAATAACAATGGTAAAAAATATCAGTGAAGTCAGGCTAGCAGCTTTCATCCCAATCCCGGTTTAAACCATACATGGAAGTAATCCCTAAACCCTAGATCAAATGTTTCAGGATGTCCAACACTCATGGAAATTTGTGAGGGAATGGAGCAGCGCTCTCTTTGGGTGCCTGCTGAGCTAGCGCCTTTCTTCGGCCAGCACCACAAGTGGTCTTGATCCAGGCCAGAGCGGAGAACTGTAAGGCTGCCACTTTGTGCTGATTCAATAAGAAATAATTGCATATTGGCCTCTCTCCACTCAACCCCCTTTAGCACCATGGTCTAACACTTTCCTGTACTTGCTGTAAGTTGTGCTACAGACTCAGAGCTGGAGAAGGAGGCTGCAGCATTGCTGCTATTGTTGCTTTTTTAACATCCACATTCCTCTGGATTGGATGGTGAGTTGCATTTATTGGCACATCGACCCTCCACTGACATAAAAAAAAAACAACAAAAACAATTTCTCAGCATCACCTGGACTTAGAGAATACAGCTGTGCAACCACTGTGGTCTTCATCTACATAGAGCACATTTCAAGTGCTACCTTGACCTCACTTCCTGCCAAACTGGAATTAGAGCTGCAAAGAGTGCACAGACTCTCTTGTATAAGATTTCTTTTATATCAGCATGCTCATGTTAAAGTTCATAGATAAAGACAGGCATAGACAGACAGACAGACAGACAGACAGACAGATAGATAGATAGATAGATAGATAGATAGATAGATAGATAGATAGATAGATAGATAGATAGATAGATAGAATTTTAAAAATGCAGCTACCTAGTCAAGGTGACTTCGTGCTATTCTGTTGCCAGACTAATGGAGAATATATGGTTTATACGGTAACTATTTGCATGATGAACATACCAGACAACAGATATACAGTCATTCACCGTGTCAGCATGCAAATTCCACACTACAATAATATTGTCATTACCTTGCTGTGTAAAGGTGAACCCTGTGTGGCCAGTCTGATAGGATCCTCTTAAATAATTTAGGAGCTTAACTTGAAGCAGAGTAGGTGTTACTGACTGAATAGCTGCCAAAATAAACCTGTTTTGGTCACAACTTAGTCCATCTATCATATAACAGCGGGTGAGTACAAAAGCATGATGTCATCCTCTAAAAATCTGGCAAGTGTAGGTGTAGTCCATGAGAAATAAGTTCACAGGCCTGATCGTGAATCTTACATTTGTGCGTATGGTCTGAGTGCGTACGTGTGCGTGTTTGAGTCCGCGCTGTTGCTCTCTGCTCAGCCGGTTTGTCATTTAGGACAAACGGGTGAGTGAAGGTACATGATGGAGCATATGCTGTCAGCTGTCCGCGCAGCGCCGCCGCCGCCGCCGCTTCAGCTCAAAATGCTGCGCGGAGCTACTGTAGTTTGGACCGCGACAGTCCACCCAAATCCCTCCAAACGGGCTGCTGCTGTTCTGCGCCGCATGCAGCCCATCCTCACTATTTCATACTCCATTTCTCATTAAAACACACGAGGCAACTCAACTTCATGACACACTCTTACTGTGAAAACGCGGGTGGGATCCTGCCCTCAACTTCACACCGTACCACTCCTCCTTCCCCGTGACAGCCACTGCAACACCACCACAGCCTAAGTCATAAACAGGCAATAAATAATAAGGGAGTTATTTACCAGCTTGCTATTGTACGGGCGTTGCAGACATGTATCCCGTAGCGAAAGGGCCAGAAGTCCGCATTTCCTGGATTGTGATGCGCTGGATCGAGCTGCTCTCGGTGCCCGCGTTCCTGGGGAGGGAGAGCCGGAGGGGCCCGGGGTGCTTCCCACTGTTGTGTCAGACCGGACAGCGATGCCACATTCAGCTGATCGCCACAACAAAACAACATCTCGCCCTACGCAAGGCACACTCAGCTGCTCCGCACCACCCCGCACGGCAGTTTCGGTGGACACCGCCCCCCTCCTCTTAGCCTCCACCAGTGGGGTGGCGCGCCGAGCCCGCCTCGTGAATATTCATGAGGTGGCGGCGCCAGCCATTGGTTGAAAGGAGCATTTCCTGGTTAAGGCCATTAATTCTAATTAGCCAGACAATCTCTTGCTGTTGTTAGAATGAGAATATGAGTTTTTGGGGAGTGATGTGGGTGATCATGCACCCTCGGATCTGAGCTTTTAGCAGCAATGTTTCATCTCCATACACTTACAGCACCACATACAGCTTCCTGCAGGGCCCCTAGAATGAAAAGCTAGTCTAAAGTGATGGTGACTATTGTATCACACACAGGAGATAAAATCATGGCGGTCAGGATGTGAGGCCACAAATCACTTAACTTTTCTCAGCTCACTGTGAGAACTGCTGCTGTTTTTTTTTTCTTTCTATTTTGCACTCATCTCAGTGCTCAGAGTACGTTACCTGCTGTTCCGATGACCCCATCTGTCTGACCCCGGTGATGAGGCTCAGATACAGTAAAGGTCAGTGAGAGAAGCAGGCCTGACTTTAGCTGTAACTTGGTAACCTGGAGATCAAATGGTGCTTGAAAGGTCGGTGAACATCAGAGCCTGTGTGTACTAGTGACTGGCAGCAACACCTCATCTTTTCATGTCATGGCACACAGGTAGCCCATGGAGGGACAAAACTGCTCTAAGGACAATGAAGCAATCAGCAACAACCCACAGCTAACATGGTTAGAACATGTCTCATGTTGTCTTGTAGAGGAGAACCTGGTGTAGGATGAGCAATATTTCATCCTCTCTGCATAACAGTGTGCAGCTAGACCCACTCTTTTGTGTCTCATATTTTCAGACCTGCCTGTGCATCTGCATCCAGCACGCTGACTCTTTGTTCCTGGTGTTGAGAACAGCGCTGCAGCAATGAAGAAAAGGGAAGGAAAGGAAAAGTGGGAGGAGAGGAAGCTGGGGTGAGGCGTAGAAAAAGATGAGAGGAGAGAAAAGAGAGATAGTGGGAGAAAGTGAGAGACAGAGCAGGAGTAGGTGGAAGGAGTGCAGGGACATGCTGTGGTGTGAGTGCTCCGTACTGCTACAATATGACTCTGACAGGCTTATGTAACCAGACTGGCCTGGCATTTGGCTCACAGCAGACGCCGGCTGCACTGACTGTTATATAACTGCATTAGCTGCTCCTCTGAGCTGGCGGAGCGCATGCGCACAAGAGAGACCAACACACACACACACACACACACACACACACACACACACACACACACACACACACACACACACACACACACACACACACACACACACAGACTTTCAGACTTCTGTACTTCCAGCTTAGGACAGAGTGACTGCATTGCACTGCAGCCAGAGTGAAAGAATGGAGGTGATCATACACTGAGAAAAAAAAACCCAACAAGTCCAACGGAAGTTCATGAGTTTATTAAAACTATCTATTAGGGCCCACATTGTACTCGCTGGTGGCAACCTATGCAATGAGTCTGACAGGCATCAGCATCTTCTCTTCCCATCACCCAGCAACAGGTTTCCCATCTTGAAAAGCCTAATTGGGGCTTAATGTTGGGTAAATGTTTCCAGTGCACATGCAGTATGCCAGCAGGGCCCAAACTCAATTAGCTCCCCTGCACGCAGCACATAATTTAATGGGGCTGGATCCCACTCTTAAAACCCAATTACACCTCAGACAGGCATTTCCAGTCATTCTGTCAAAGGGGTGGTCAGGGATGTGCAGCCCCCTCGCAAAACAGTCCTTATCCAAATCAGTATCAGGAGCAGCTGTACTATTCATTAAACGTTTCCTGAGGTGATAAGCACAAAAACAAGGCTTAAAAATTGTGATGAGCTGTGAGAATGACCTTATTTTTGACAAGTGAATGCAAAATGCAGCTAAATGCTGAAATTTCCCAGCTAACGTGGGAACAGGCAAGTGGAGGTTAAGGTCAGGGATAACACTGTAACTGATAACCATTGTTTCAGTCAATCTGCAATTAAAAATCCCAGGATGTCAAACCAAGCATGGCTGCAGAGCTACACTAAGTGCTTCATAATCAGCACTTTACAGTCTCTGATCTCTTATTACATTGACAAATTGCATCTGATGATAACAGAGAAAATGAAGGTGGGATTTATGACACTGGAGCCAATGGCTAAACATGGAGAGTGTCTTAAATCTACCCTCGGAGAAAAATCGAGTTCACATTTGTACACCTGATGATAACAGGTGGAAATAAAAGTGCAACTTATGACGCTTAGCTAATTTGTTCTCAGATGTTGGCTGTGTTCAGAGGCTGTTAAGTTTCAGATTGGGCTAATTGAAGGAGAGTACAGTGCAAGGAGTTCTTTAGTCTCATGAAACTCAGTCTGGTGCCTTTATACACTAAATACTTCAATCAGTCAAAGAGAAATGAAGGAATAATAGGTGAGTTTACAAGAGTGAGGTGAAATTCTTAAATGAGTAAAGACTGAGATTATGTTTATCCTGCCTGCAGCAACAAAACTGAAACAATTCAAATCAAAACACCAGAGGTTTGGAGGAGATCCTGCCGGTCCTATCCTTTTTCATTGCATCAGTTGACTTGGTAGTGAGTTTACTACATCTGTGTGTCAATGATGATTGCACAGCCTTCCTTCTCCCATCCCACCTCCTCTGCGTATATGACCCAAGTGAAACAATGTGTCAGGATAGTGTGCACTGCAAAGAGGCAAGACAGGACTTCCACTTTGTGAACAATTTGCAGTGAGCTGATGTGGGCTGAGAGTTTATATGAAAAAGAGTAGTGCTACTTGCAGCTGTGAAACTAAAGGAGTGCTTGTAATGGGACACCACACTGTTTGGACACTATATTTTCTGAATCTGTATCAGTGTTTTTTTCCTTTCAAAGAAGCCTTGTTGAGGAGTTACATAGTAATTAATTACAACATGCAATACTAATAAATCATGTTTTAAATTTAAGATTTGAATTAATCTAAATTCAATTTTAGATTAATTCAAATCTTTATCTCATATCTGGTTAATATCAAAATTCACTAATATGCTTAACATGACAAGCTCACACACTTGCATGTCAATTAGTCCTTCTGATTCAAATTGTAGTCCTTCCCCTGAAGTCTGATTTCCACTGTTTTAGTTTTTTTTACTGTTGCTTAGTTGTTTATTTCATGCTTTCACAGTTGCCTGCTGCTCGGCTCCCTACACTTTTTGGGAAATGTCTGTATCTTCTATGCTACATGTGAAGAAAATGAGAATTCAATAATTCACAGTTACACAATCCATCAAGAATTGTCTTGGACAGGCTGAACGAGGGGTGGTGTTGTGAAAGGGTGGAAGTCGACAGGAGGTAGTGTGTCCTGAGCAGTACTAGACAGTGCCAACTGGATTGAATGACTGTAGCAGCCAAAACCAACATGGCCCGTCTGCCAGCCAGGCAAGACGGAAATAACACAGTAGAGGCTGTAAGTAAAGACGCACACACTTCTCTGTTACTGTACCAGCACAAAAGACAGGTCACATACATTTACTGCTTAGTTTATATTTAAAGGAAAGAAGTGAAATCTGGTTACAGCTATACTGTTTTGTCTATTTGTACCCTGGTCACCCATTAAAGATAAAATAAAAAGTAAAATCAATAACATCCGTGCAGCACTTTAAGCACCCCAAACATAAACATATAAATTACCTTACCAGTAAGCACTGTTACTCAGTGTATAAACGGTAAAACCAATCAAATATAAAGAAAGAAAACTGGCAACTTTAAAATTATTTTGCACTCCATTTCATCTATTGAGGCTCCATCAAGACAGATTGAGTGAAAGTTATTTATCTTTATTAAAAACAAAGTTTGAACATTAATTACACTGTTGATTCATGCCATAGGCCTATGCCTTATGGCATGCAATGACTGACCCACTACAATGTGTAAGGTGAGGCGTAATAAGCACAGCATCAGCATTAGTCATAAACTTTTTTTGAAATGCCGGACTGTAAAAAAAGGCACTTTATAGTGTATAGAGTTTTGAAATATTAGACTTTATAATCTAACACTGGAAAATCTGCCTAAATAATCTCCTTAGTAGGTGGCAGGTGGATCAGGTAAAATGTAAAACATCTTTGATAGTTTTACTAAAAAAAAAAAAAAAAAAAAAAAAAATCTATTTATCACATCACTTGAAAAAACTTCATTCACAATATTCACATGCAGCCAGAGAAATAGGAAGTCTGATTCATATGTGTGGGTGTTGAAGTGCTGGAAAAGAACATAGACAAAGGATAACGTACACAGGATTGTACCAAAATTATTTTTTTCCAGTACAAGTACAAAATATAATCTTATTTTAACTCATTCCATTCATACTGCAATTGAGGTAACTACTATATAATGCATAAAATTACTTTAACACCATTACAACCATCAACATACTATGAAGCTCAATACCATTTGACAGCAATTTATCATTTCTGAAATGCATTTGTATCATTTTGTACATTACAACATTTAAAAATCCCTTTTTTCCTAAACTCAGTAGCACGCTCTGCAACATTCTGCAAATAATGGCATCTGTGAGAGCACAGGTGGTGCAGACATCACGCTATCACCTCCTGAACCATATCACTGCACATTGCATGATGCTGACTGCTATGGATCAATAGATGCCTTCCTGCTGCAAACAGACTGCTATACGGATACAGATTGTTACCGTGGCTGACTGTGTTTGGCCTTGTGCAGACATGGAAAGGCTTAGCACCGCAGATAAATTACCTTAGGTTGAAGAAGGCAAGGAAGAGCTGAGATTAGACTGGTTGTATACTAGGACTTTCTGGATCAAGATGCAATGACATAGATTTGCATTCAGCCTAGCAGCAAGGGGGAAGCCCTGTTATGATCTGTGGGGTGTGTCACATTAGTCTTATCTAATTCTCACACTCACTTCACTCTGGGGCTCCTGAAGAGGGGGCTACCCTGGCTACCCCAGCACTATATGAGTCCAGCTAATCAGGGGCTATCCAGACCTGGCCAGCCAGTGAAGTCTGATCTCACAGGCCTTAAAAGGGAATCTGTAACTGAAATGTCTGAGGTATTGAAAAAGTGCCTTGTTGTTTTGCGATAGTCCAGAAACTAAAACTCAGCAAAAATATAACGTAGTTCAGAGAATCATACCTCATCAAGCAGAAGGTAGGGGGTAGCCTATCAATGTGAGTCGCTCGCAAAGAAAATACCCTCTTGTGCCTAAAACCATCACCAAACAGGCTGACTAAAAAAAAAATCAATTTATACTTTCAACCATCTGTAGTGATTATAACATTCAATCCCCCAACACACTGAAAAGTAAAACAACACAAACGTAATAGCAAAAAAAATTATTTGAAAAAGGAATAAATTGTAAGTATCTTCCTTTGTAATATCCGTTGTATTTCCTTCATAGCATCCTTTATACTGACTACTACATTAGGCAAGGACAAAAAAAAACAAAAAAAAACCCAAAAAGAATCAAATACAGCCAAAAGACAAAGTGTGCTCAGCTGAAATCCCTGTCAGGGAAGATGAAAGGGGCAATGAGGGTCCAGAGGTAGAGCCCAAGGCCCAGCCAGCTGGAGCTCATCTTCACCCACACAGCTGGCATACTGCTCTGCATGGCCTGTGTGGTGGTGTCCGGCCTGAAGGAGGATGCAGAGGGAAAAGAACAGACTCAACATTACACATGTACTGAAATTTATCCAAACAAAACCTTCATCTAAGGGCCATTAATAAAAGCACTGTGGTGGATGAGTTTTCAAGTGGCGCTGAGACAATGAGTGCTTTCAGACAAAGTTATGTGCCCTCTGGTGGTCATAATGGAGGTCTACAATGCCTGAAACCTGGTTTCGAAACATCTGGGCATGAATTCATAAAGCATGATGTCAAGTCTGATGGACCAGCTTGCATACAAGACCCGCATCGATTGGTTAATGAACAACCAGTCAGTGTCACTGAGAAACAATCAAATACACAATAAATATTACAAATTAAATAACAGATTTAGTGCAGTTTATAAAAACAGTGCATTCTACAAAATGTACAAGATTTGTGTAGACCCCAGAAAATTGAATGTTACTATAAAAACTTACATTTAATTCCCACAATGGAAAAAAAATGAAATAATAATCTAACTAAACCTACAGCCTCATGGCCTCCTACTGTGCCTGTTGTAATGTAGCTGTGCTCTGGACTGTGGATGGAGGTAGGGTGTGAGAAGCTATATCTTACATGGATACTGTCCCACACAAATCACATACAACTGGATTATGATGTGCTTTATAATAGCAAACAGCTGCCTCAGACCACTCTTCATTAGGATCCATGATTCATGTGTGAATCATCACCACATCTGCGGCTCCAATCACTTGCATTATTCTCTGTAATTTGCAAACATCTAAAAAGAGAGTTGTGTGAATGATGTGGGGTCTCCCGGGTGCATTTATTGTTTGCTGAATACATTGGCCCATTGGCTGAAGTTGTCAGCATTGTAAAGCTTCTCCTAAATCTGCAAATTAGGATCTAATTGTAGCCTTTAGAAGCTTTGTGAATAGAGGTCCTCTCCATCTTAGCAGTTTCAAACAGCTGTGTTTTATTTTCTGCTGTTTTGATGATGATGATTTTAATCACATGCAAATTTTAACAGTTTTGTGTTTTATGCACTTAGGATTCTTCCCTCCAATAACAAGTCTCACTGTCTAACCTTGGGGCCCCTGATGTTGCATGTGGAACTGAGACACTTACAGGTACCAGTTGGTGAGAGTCATCATGATGTACAGAGAGGCCAGACAGAGGTGAAAGTGGAAAAAGGAGTAGCTGTAAGTGACTCCCTCTTCCTCGTTGTCCAAGGCCCTGCGTATGCCATCCTCTCCCACCGCACCCTCTCCGCCACTTGGACCTGCACTCTCCTCTGTCTGCATCAGCTTGTTTACCTGGGTGTTGCTGGATGAACGAATACTGAGGGAGAAAGACAGAGAAAAAAACAAAAATATAAGTAAAAAAACTGTAGTAGGAAAAATAATTTGTGACAGTTTTGGCACTGCTAAACCTACCTGGCATAGAGAGTGCAGAAGAGGAAGATGACCAAACCAACAATGCCCTGGGCATCCCACCACTGCACCTGTCCTGTAGTGCTGTCACCAGATGGTACAGTGGTGTTGATGTTGGACACAAGACTCAATAGACTGGGGTTACACTTTCGATCTAAGAAAAAAAATACACACACAGCATTTGACATTTTGTTACATTGGAAGAAAAATAAATTTTTACACACTGACCATGTTTATACTTGACATATTCTTGAATCAGAATTTAAATACATCTTGACTGTTATGAAAATCTTTTTTTTTCTCCATTGTCATTTAAATTAACTTTGTTAAAATAATTTAGTTTGTTAAATTAAGTTTGCAATTGACAGTGCCACAAANACAGATATATATATATATATACACACACACACACACACACACACACACACACACACACACAAACATAAATGTTTTCCAGCTCATGAATACATTACTCCCACAAACAATGAACTCAATGCCCGTGTTGAGCTATTCCCTATTGAATACAAACTAATGTTTTTATTCTGTTTTGCCTTGCATTATAAAATAAGCAGCTGTTGCTTATGGAATCTAGCAAAGTTCTCAGAAAGGGCAAGGAGAAGTTGTAACTAAAGTCTACATGGGTAGTTGTGATGTTGTTGTTGTTAACTAAAGTCTACATGGGTAGTTGTGATGTTCTGTTTAAAGAGATATAATGTGCAGATAAATCTAAAGCTAATGCATGCCATTCACTGTGAAGTCAACTAAATGGAAATTTAGCAGAAGCCCTACAATCACCACAAGCTTTCCCATTTTCTTACTTGGCAAAGATATCACATGACATGAGATACAGAAGGCGTACTAACCAGAAGTAAACAAGGTGGCTCTTTGTATAGCATGCCATGGAAAACTCACCCGTATGATCAAAATGCTGCAGAAGAGCAACAGCAAGTGCATACATTTAAGAAAACAGCAAAATAGACAACTGAACATGTTACCAAGCATGGCAGAGGGGAGCAAGAATTGGAATAAAACATCAGGAAACTCACTTGGATTGTTGGTCATTGCAGACCAAGTGACATACATGGTGTAGAGGGAGATGAGTGAAGCCTGGAGCAAACCAGAGTGTGGCTGAGCTTCCTGTTAGAAACGGGACAAACATAGAATTACAGTTTCACACAACACTGCATTTCATGCTCTAAAGACACCACAAAATATAAATTGTTCATTGAAAATGGAACTGATTCATATAAATAATTTATTCTTTGACTTAACTGGTTATATAAACATAAAATCACATGTGAGGCAGAGAGATCTATGACTGGATTTACAAAGAGCTAAATATAAACTAATGTGCTGCAGTAAAGAATCATTTTGGTAACTTTGGTCATATATGAGTATTACAATTAAAACCACAACTGAGAGTGTAAAATAATTTTAAAAGTAACGGAAACATTGTCTATATGTAATTATCTGTATTATTCTAATGGGTTGAAAATCAGATGTGTTTTAGTACAAAAACTTTTTCTCATAGGATTGAATAAAATAGAGGGACAAATATCAGGCCAAGTCTATCACTAGTAACAAATGTGGAAACACCATTTTCCTCTTATTAGGGTTCTATCAACAACAGTGTTTCAAGATGGTTTAGGAAAAGTTTACTGTCGACACTTCACTGCAAAGATAGAATAAAAGTTGTTTATTATACCACTGTATGTTCTCAAAGTTGTCTTACAGTATAATTGCATTGACATTATTTTATTTTTTTGGAGTGAGATATAGGTGAGAATGTTTACCACTTGAAGTTTACTTTTCAGTGTTGTTTTATATGTCAACTCTGGATAGCATTTAAAGTAAAGGAGGGGGAGGGTACAAATAGATTATACACAAAATACATTAACGTGGCCATGTCCTAAGACTGGTCCATACTGTACCTGTATCTTGGGTAGGATGGAGACAATGGAAACGATGATGCAGAAGATAAGGTTGAGGCTGATGAAGACCTTGTGCTCTGTGCAGTCATCAGGCTGTGTGTAGTAAATGTAGAAAAGCACCACAGCAGTGATAGCCAGGGCATAGTGGAGGACGGTGAAAGACAGCAAGCCTGCAATTTGCATAACCACCGATTAAAATTGAAATTGCTTAAAACCACAAGTATAATTCAAATGAGTTAATGACTTGGACAGCAGCCACAGCAGCCTCTGATCAATTATTATGTGTATAATTATTTGACATATATATATTAATATAGCTTAACATTGCAAGAAGCATCTCTTTTCAAGTGAAGGTTATACCTGCAAACCAGCATTTGTTGTCACTATTTTCAGCCTTTTCTACCCACACCTTGTTCCAGGAATGGGCAAAGTCGATAAGGAGAATAAGTTGGATGATAATGAAGATGAAGGATCCCACCAATCCAAAGTAAAACCACACTGAAAAGTGAAGAAAGAGCTGATAAACTTTCCTAAAACTGACATCAGTCAGTGATAAATCACAAAGTGAGCTTTGTGTATGCTCAAGAAAATGATAAAATATATTGCCATATATTGTAATTCAACAGAGCATGTTAGTACCAGTATGAAATGTTCCATCAGGGATGAAAAAAGCCCCTACTGTTATCCCAACCAGGATCAGAAACTTAAAGAACCAGAACCTGGAAAATAAATAGTTACAAACCCACCATTATTATACCAGACAGGAAGTACATGCAAATTCATCTCTTTTGAACCACTGCATTCTATATAAGCCAAATAAATCGCTTACCCATTTTGAATAGCTGCACGTGGGTCTTTGCTGGTACGGACACGAATCATGATGACAAAGAACAGAAAGAAGAAGCAAGTCATGGCGAAGCACATACGGTACACAGACTTGTAGCCCACAAGGACGTCACAGTTAGCCTTGTTTTCAATACCAAGTATCGTGGTTCCTCCTTGGCAAAATCCTGGGATCTATTGCACACAAGAAATTCAGATAAAACTAACTAATTAAGCATATCTAGAACATATTTAGCAGAGAGAATATGTAAAAACACTACAAATTATTCATGGTACATTCATTTTTCCTCAAAAATATTCATTTATAACATGACTGCAGTAAAAAGCATTTAGCTACACATTTTAGACATTTACTGTATTAAACCATCATCGCAACTACTTCCAATTTTAGAACATATTACTCGAGTGCATACACACGTCATGTTAATATTAACACACTGATCTCACTTTGCGAAGGTGTGTTTCCATTCCAGGAAGGATCATGATGACAGACACCATGGTCCCCAGCAACAAGAAGAAGGAGAAAACCAGCCGTGTGACAGTGGAGTTATTGGAGGAGGGACAGCAGCCACATAGAAGACATGGTGCTGATCCGCACAGACAGGAGGCCTAAAGGAATGGATGTGGAGGGACAAAATGAAAGCTTTGGGTTAGGACAGTTTGAATGAATGCAAGCAACTGCTTCGACGTAATGCCGATCACAAATAGGTTTTGTACCATTAGAAACACTTGGCTGGTAAATAACTAATCTTATCAGTGAATTTTCAATATGGAATTCAAATAAGGAAACATGACCCACATCTCAAATACAAAACAAGCCAATTGTTGTCACAGTAGTAAATCTAGGGCCTTTGGCTTTTATGATGGTCACAAGTAACTATATGGCTCACAGTGAAAAACATACTCCACCTATGCTGAAGCTCATGACGGTAGCCCATGTAACTCTTTACCAAGCTACTCCTGTACAAGCCTGAGCAGGAGTTGACCTGACCATTTTAGGATATGAATCAAATTTGACTCAGTTACTCGGTAGCTTTATCGTAACTGTCTGACCTACCTAGCTAAACTAAGTGTGTTTACATTAGTGCCAAAAGCCTGATCTGACACTCCCTCCGTTAGTATTTCCCTTTTGTTTCCCTTGCTAACTTCCTCAAAATGTCTAACTGTCATGTACGACTAATATTGGTCGTTATCTCACTAACTAGCTGTAACAAGTCCGTTATTTACCACTGTCCCGTAGTTGGCAATTTCTCCTCAAGCTAACGTTAGCCTCCGTTTATCTCACCCAGCTAAACGCTAACGTTAAGACGACAAGAGGGAACAAAAGCCTCCCGTTGATACCTGAGATAATAGCCGTATTGGGACCAGGTACTTACACAGCTGGCTAAAGAGCACAAGGCCAGACACGCTCCCATTTTGGCATGAAAATGCTGACAATAACAGTGGTGAACCGACGCCTTTCACCACCCGCCACAATACGATACCAAAGCCCAACGATCCCAGAGTGCACAAAAAGGCGGAAGCTACGGAGCTTTTCAAAATAAAGGTTTCGCTGTCAATAGAAATGTTAGCTCTTTCAAAAAAAAAAAAAAAAAAATTATACTGAGCCCAGAAAGTAATGTTTGTGTGAATGGGGTGAAAAGGAAATCGTTTTAACTAGAGTAATTTCAGCGTTTAGCATTGTGCTGATTTTTTTTGTTTGTTTGTTTATAATTGATAGCACATAGTTGTGTAGTAAATGGATTAAACTTGTGTTGTGGTGCTGTTTATTTAGTCGAGGTGTGGATAACATGTTGGTGAATGTGGAGGCTCTGACACACACCATCTGTTCTCTGGCTCAACTTCCCAGGAGCTGAGTGTCTGTTGCTTAACTACATGGACAGTAAAAGAGAGGCTGTCAGGTGTGGACTGAAGCCTCTTCAAAGCCCCTGCTGTTTGTAGTGCACCAGAACAGTAGGGGGGCAACAGTGATTAAGTTATTAATAGCTTCTTTAAATGGAACATGGAATAATTTAGAGTCAAATAATAATAATGAATTCAACAGCAAGTAGGAGTACCTACTTACTATTGACGTGCATCCTTTGTGTAGATGAAAGTAAATAAGTGCCCCCGAGCTCAAAGGACATGAATTAAAAACAAACACAGAAACACCATCTTTCAATATTAAACTAGTGGCAATGTAGAAACGTGTGTTTTATGATAAACTGACACAGCAGTAAGATAAGGGCTTTTTTGTTGATATCACTCTGCTGACACTGCACAGTGGAGATAAATCTGGTTATACGAGACAACACATGATCTGGTGGATTATAAATAGAGAGAAGCCCTAATCTTATACTCTACCTATTACTTGATTTTAAATTTAGTAAAAAAAAATATGACCATAACGAGAAAATGCTACAGTGTTTCTATGATATTCATACTGAATTACATTCACTTTTAAATGCTTTCAGTGGTTACAAATACAATGTGAGTTGCATATATGTATTTTATCTGTGCAAGATTGATTCCTCTATGCAACACTAGGTGGCAGCATTTAACCAGCATTCCATTTAATGAGCCTAAATAAAATATATTCCACATTTAATCAGATCAGTTAGTCAATAACATATTCTTAGGCCTGATACACAGACCTATACTAAGACTACTTCTCTTACCTACATGTCCATGCACAGCTTTTATAACTAGTTGTAAACTACAAGAAATATCACACTGCATGAGTTATTCTTGTGATCACAAGGTGTAGAGATTCAACAGAAGCATCTGGTGGCTGGATGTCCAGGGGGAAGGGCGTTATAAACTAAGATCTACTTGCAGAACCATGATTAATAAGAGGTATATTTGTCAATTAATACTTTCTATACAATTTGTTCAAATCTGAAATAGACGGTCTGTACGGACCCTTGCATGCTGCTCAGGTAAGAGATGGCCAGTAAACCATGAAGAAATAGAGCCAATGACAGATGAAACTTTAATGACTTTTTATAACTCTACAGCTATAAAAGTGTGACAATTTTAAATGAGGCATTTCAGTGGTTCAGGGGGAATTTGAAATACGGAACAGTAATTCAACCTCTAAACAGAATTTTATTGACACTTTTCAACTAGGGTGAAAGTAGGGGCCTTGAATGAGAAAGACCATGTTCTGTAGTTAATATCAGTATATTTAGTAGTAAGTCTGGGATCAAGTTTTAATAATGACTTGGTGTATATGGATTACAGTCAGATAAATATTAAGGGACCTCAACATTCCTTAAGAAAGATGTTTCCAGAAAGATAAGGTAATATTTTAGTAGTTGCACTAATTTGTGGGGTGTAAAGTTTAAGATGACTATAATAAACAAATTTACTTGCTGGCTGGCTGTAACCAGCTTTATCGTCTTATCTTGTCTTTAACTTTTTCAGTTTGTGAAAATGCAAGTAATGCTGTAGTGTTTTTTTCCATCTGAAATTAAGACTCTGTACAACCAACCTCTGACATCCACTGGCAGTTTTAGCCACTCATCCTTTGAGTGTAATATAATAGGCTCTTTGTTCTGGTACTGCCAGCAGTTGGCAACTGATGTCTGCCTCTCTATATTCTCTGGATGCAGTTGCCAGGATTAAAAGTTCACACTCATCCATCACTACTCTTTCATCACTCACTTTTAGGACATTCTTGTAGTTTTTCCCTTACGTGGGAGGTGCAACAAAGGAAAAATATTAGAAGGAAAATGATTTTCTGCTGGGCAATGAAAAAGTGATATGCAAATATATGCTACACAAAATCTAGATAATATACTGGACCTGGGGTAACTGACAAAAGTCAAATGATGAATCTACTGGATTATATCTTAAACTCGCCTCATTTAAGACACAACATTAAGGATGCAAAAGGAGAAAAGAGTTTGTTAGCACATTCAGAGGTAGTCTTAAAAAAGATGAATGCAAATAGGTATATTTCATAAGTTAGTTCATTGGCAGTTTAATGAGCCATGGACTATGATGAAAATCTCTATTTATTTTCAGCTACTAACAGTAGGGACTGGAAAAATGGGTGTGCTAAGTGTGTTGAGGTAAACACTAAAATGGACCATAACAGTCTGTGAGGGACCACCTTTACCAAAAAAAGCTATAATACTCTGGGCCTATAAAAGTGGTCCAATGTATAGAACTAAACACAGGTTATTATAACAAGGCAACTTAACAAGCCAACTGACCTCCCAAACAAAGAAAAAAAGAGGACACATCAGACCAATTGTGCACAAAGGGGGGTAATATAAAATTCATTAATATTAACTTATAACAAAAGAAACAAACAGGACACTTAGTCTATAAATTGAAATAAAGATCACTCTAGGGTGGCTCCAGCTGTATCCACCAAAGAGACTATATATGTTACTAAATAAACTCCAGCACTGAATTTAATGGTATTGCATCAGTAAAACAGAGCAGCTGGCTTAGTTTGGTTCTGCATATGAGTATGCTAGAAAAAGAGTGAAAAAAATTCATGAAAAATAGGGAGTTAGGTGGTTCTAGCAAACGTACATAATGTTTTGACATTGCTTTGCAAATGACTTTTTGGCAAATACATCAAATGTGTTCAAACACAGCTCATATAACATAAACCATGAAGTATTTCCTAATTTGTTTAAACAATGATCTGATGTTGATGGTAGATTCAGTAGTAATTTGTCATCTTTGTTAACATGGAAGCTCAGAATGAAAAAAAAAAAAAGAGTTGGGCTGCCAACCCCAACACTTCTACATGAGCTTTTTATAAGGTCAAAAGAAAAGAAAAGAAAACTTTGCAATTACTAATTATACACAGGAGTGTAATCTGTGCAGTGGTCAGAAGGAGGAGGGGGAGCCAAAGAACAAGGGTTAATGTGTATTAAACTTAATGTAACTCTACTAATACATCATTGTCTTATAATACACCCAGCCCACTTTACTTTTATCATTTAAACCAACACTTAGCAGGCAGGTCAATGCAATATTAACTGAATCTTTACTGGCTGTTTATGATCACGTGTCTTTAATGCAGAAGATACAACAGACAGTTTCACAACCGGAGGTAAAATGCAGGGTCTTATCGGTCTTGTTTTGCTCCGACTGCCATGTGCCACCTCCTGGCTTTGTGTCAGGCCTCCTGCTCCTGGCGCTTGCGGCCTCTACGGTGTCTGTGATTGGTGGATTTGGACCAATAGACGCACACGTCCCCTGGTGACGCTCGGTTGTAGCGGGTTTTTGGGCGAAGGTGCAGATGTTGGCGCGCTGAGGGCTTGAATAGAGACGAGAACAACTTGGCTGAGGTCCGCTCTTCAAACTGAGGCACTCGACGGTGAGAACAATGCTTTTATGCAAATGTTTAACGGAGCTGTCAGACGATTCAAACAAAGACTACATAGAGTCACAGGTGGTTTTGGACCCCTCTTGCAGCATTATGAATTAAGCTCAGCATCAATGAAGTCAACCAACGGGTTTAATTGTTATGGCCGCTGCTCAGGAGACGTTATGTGCAATACATTACAATTCAAACAGCTTTGAACAAATTAAATTAATTAAAATAAAAAAGCTTTATCATGGACTTGATTTTTTTCTATTATATTTCCATATAGTGTCAGCCAATTAGCCAATTGACACAAAGTTTTTATTGTTTTTGAGTTAGTATTATGTAACGAGGTCTGTGCAATTCCACCATATTATGTTTAGCTAGCAAACTTAAGTGGTTTATTCAGGTGCGTCATGTTTTTTCTTTTCTTTTCTTTTTTTTTGGTGCTATCTAATTATCATTTTCCCCATTCTTTTTTAATAATAATAAAATGAAGCCTTAGTTTTTAATTGTGTGTATGTTTAATGAGGTGTACAGCTTTGTTATTGCTCAGCCCCCGCCATTTTTTACGTCCTCTCTCTGTGTGACTAGGACTGTAACTAACTGAGTTTCCAGTCAGGTGGAAAACTTGTTTTGCCTGACATGTCATGTCATGTTATGACTGGTAACTGAACAGATTGTGTAATGTGATAGTTCCATAATCTGTGACTTATTTATAGTGGGAAAATGAATTATTGTATCCACGTGATCCCTTATCAGATGAACAACATAGGCAAACATATTAAGTTGATTAAGAAATCAGGTGTATAACTTTTTAAAAAATATTTGTGAAAGAAGGTAAAGACAGAAAACTTAAAAGTCATGTTGGCATGCATCAGTGATCTATCAAAACATCGACGGTTACTGCCAGCTGCATTGGTGCACTGCTCCTCTTGCTGAGAGGACATGGACACAAAGTGAAATGAACACATTTGCACTGTGTGCAGTTACACATGCATTTCTTGATACTAAATTCCTTTTCTTTTCTGTTTTAAGGCAACATTTCTGCTGAAATGGCAAGCTGCGGAGGTAGGTGTAAACTATGAAATAGTTACTGTACAAGGATTGAACTTTTGTGGTGCAACAATAGCTTTCAAAAGTTAGATTACAAACCTTGAAAATAAATAGGCCTTTACAAAAAAAACTACAGTATATAATAGCTAAAGCAGAAAAGCACTAGAAAAGTAGGATAAAGGAAAGTTGGTATGTTTCTGAAACTGTATGCAAGACTGCACACCCATCATTACTCACCTTTCTGGCAGTAACAGGAGTCCTTTGATGTGGTTGGTCGAGCAAGTTACAAAACTGATTTGAAGTGCAGCACTCTCACAGTGCTGATCTTTATTCTGTTGCAACTTGCTTTTGTTTCTTTTTCATTCATCAATATGCAGCCACACAGCAGAGATTATTGTTCTCTTTTGACCTCTCTGAAACAGCAGTGACCCATAGAAAGGTAGCAAGAGGCCAACTCAACCTTTAATTGTGAACCTGACTCAGACACCAAATCTCTGTTTAGGCAGTTGAGTGCTGATATGGTTGATATCAGTTAATTGGTCTGTCCACAGCAAGTTAATTGAACACACTTTTGATAGTTAATTGTCATTCATTGTGTAAAAAATTTATTTAGATTGACCATATCCTGAACTAGTATGTGCTAAAATATCCTGTTTTGCAGACATGCAGGTGAAGGAGCTGAACAAGCGTGCGTCAGGCCACGCATTTGAGGTCATCCTGAGTCCCTCAACCCCAGATCACAAGGGAGAATTTCCACTGTCCCCTCTTAGAAAAAAGGAAACATCGCTGGATGAGATTAAGAAGAAGCTGCAAGCTGCTGAAGAGAGACGCAAGGTATCTGCACAAGTAGCAAGTTGCTAATGGACGTGAGCAAACAACCACTTTGAAAACCAGCTTTGAGCCTGTTAACTGTTCCCTTACTACAGGGGTTCTCTTGTGTCATTTTGTCAGAGCCATGAGGCTGAGGTGCTGAAACACTTGGCTGAGAAACGAGAGCATGAGAAGGAGGTCATCCAAAAGGCCATAGAGGAAAGCTGTAACTTTAGCAAGAAGGCGGAAGAGAAACTCAATCAAAAGATGGAAGCAAACAAGGAGAATCGCACCGCACGCATGGCAGCTCTCAATGAGAAGTTCAAGGAGAAGGTAAGCTCTTAATGTAATGTATCTTCATGTTAAATGATGACAAAGTGTAAACTTTGACCCATCTGTCTTTTTAACACTAACAGGACAAAAAGTTTGAAGAAGTGAGGAAGAACAAGGAGACAATGAAAGAAAGGGAACATTAATTCGTTCATGCCCTGGAAAACAGTTTTTTTACATCTCCAAAGATAAGCTATATTTTTTTTAAGTGACACTTCTGCATTATTCTGTTTGGTGTTAGTTCTGATTATACTGTTGTATCAAAGTTAGTTGAACAGGTTAGAGTTTGCGTGGATATAGTCTCATTCTTCTTTACTTGTAGATTTCTCTTTGGCAGCTGGTTACTCAATGTTTTGTGCTATGAACTATATTTTTCCATAAGCAGGTATTCCATGGCAGTAAATTGGTCCTTGTGCTTCATACTGTTAAAATGCATCATTAATACTGTTCTGAACTGTTCATAATGCTGTTTTAATATACTGTATGTTACCAAGGATCTACCATTAAATCTACAATTTAAGTTTTAAGTTTGCGTCCTGGAGAGTTGACTGTGTTTACCCTCATATTTTGAAAAAAACAAAACAAAACTGTACTAACTAATTATAGGAACTGTAGATACAACCATACTCTGCAGTACACTCAATGACACGTTGACATTGCTGACACCTAGTGGCCATGAGCTGATCTAATAATTTTGTGATAGTTGCATGTATAAGGTATTCCCAAGGGATAAATTAGGGAGATAAAATATATCATCTTATTTAAATGTTTTTTTTCTTGTGAAACGATTAATGTTTTTCTCAATATATAAAAATCTTTCAAATAAGGAAAATGTGAATGAAAAAAACCTGATTGAACAGCTCATGTCCACAGTGAAACCATAAACCACACATTACGGCAATTGTTTTATTTTAAGGGGTCACTAGACAAAAAGGGTGGGAACTACAGTTTACCTTAGCTTGTTTGTGAGTGAATTCCTAGTCTATTTGTACAGAAATGGCCACACCCAATACATAAAAACACTAATGATGGTTATTTCTGATTATGTGGACGACACAATGTTCTTCATAAAAAGAGATGTTACTTAGGTAAGGTAAATCCTTCTACGGAGACAGTTTTTGGATGAAAGGTGCTGCCCGACCCTAATGCTGATGTCATGCTTGTCACAGGTGGTTCAGCAAAACCTTCACATGGACCAAGACCTTAAAAAAAAAATGACTTGGGGAAATACCTTATACATATCCCTCTTTGTAAAGAGACAGAAGTAATAGTGTAGTAAATGTGTAGAAGAGAGAGCAGAGAGAAGTGAGGGCCTTTTGGCACAATTGATTTTATTGCCCATAATTTAAAAAGGACGTACTTTGTATGTAATGGCAATAATATAACTGAACAATGATAGAACAATGCAACAAAGACGTCACAGCTGTCATATGGGATAATGAAGAGGTTTAATGATGAGGTAAAGTCAGGAAAATAACAGCCTATCACTGTGGTAGTAAACATATTCACTCATTTATATCTATAGGTATATATTACTTTCAGGTTCACCTGAGCAGCATGTCCTTGGACTGTAGGGACACATGCTCTAATCAGCACAAGACAGTGTTGGGAGACAAAGCTCCAATGTTACACTTGTATTCAGTGACACCCTCATGCATAAGCAGCTCATGGGAGCAGCACTGAGTGTTACAAGCTGTCACAGTAATTGTGTTGTCAGAAACTCCTGCCGTGAGCGTGAGTTTGGTAATAAAGCATGTGGGTTTTATGTTTTCAATTACTCTCATTCAACACATATTTGTTTTATTTCTTTAAAAGGGTATCAGGAATTTTATTTTTATTGGCTATTACATTTCAATTTGCAATCATGATGTGCTCTATTTTGGCACATAGGAAGTCCCACATAGCTGCGACCATGAATCAAACTTTACTCATCAATAAGAAATTTAAAGAAAAAAAACTATTCAGATTAAATGCAAGAAACATCAATAGAAATGTTACTTTTTGGAGATATTACACATGAAATTATCCATATTTTACATAATTTTATTCATGTTTGGTCTATTGTTCATTTTTTTTTGTAATTTGATTCTTTGTGGTCACAATGTGACCATGTTTGTTGAGGTGTGACGTATGCAAATATGCACATAGTCGTTTGTATTTGAGTCTGTTTTGCTATGCACACAAATGCACACACAGTGCTGCACAATCCCATCTTTGTCATGTGGTTAGAGAAAACTGCTCGACTTGTCAGCCCACAAAGATGTTTGTCACATAGTGCATTTTGTCTTCACTGTCTGGCAGCGCAAGGGACAAGGACTCGCTCCACCCAAGACCCTTTACACGAGTAAACCAGCAAGAGTCATGATCATGACTCCTGCTGGTTTTACTAACATGTATGTTGGTTCAGTGTTATTGTAAACTCTCTGAAATCCATCTGTGTTTGGAATATACGCTATTAGCATGGTTTTAACAGGGAAACAATGCCAATCTTTCAGGAATACTGAGTCTAACAATGGAAACTTTGTTACTGAGTTCCAGACAAGGGAGAGGCATAGGCCATAAAACTGATGTGACCACACTCTTCAAGCATGGAAATTGCTGGTTTTGATAACCAAATGAGCTCCAGTAGGGTTAGCGCAGTAACTTGGACTGAAGCAGTGAGGTCAAATTAAGAACATATGGACTCTGTGAAGGCACAGGGCATCATGGCTCAGGTATCTTTACAGTACCAAACAAGGGGCGCAATCTAAACCTTAACCCTAACCGTAACATCAAGGTGTGTGAACTTCAAATATGTATGGTCATCGTCTAGGTCTTTATCAACAGGATGGCTACACATTTACACCCCAGTGCTGCTGCACTTTGAAACGAACAGCTTGTGCAAAATGTGTCTCTTTAACCATGGTAGCATAACAGTGTTATTATTTCAAGAAATATAGAAGTCATCCTCAGTATGGATACTGCAATAGGTTATATTTAAAAAAAATAATATTATGTTGACTGCTCATGACTTAAAATAAAGTTATCAGATCCATACAGCACAACTATTAATATCACATGACTTGATGACTGATACAGGCCACTAGTTATATGATTTATTATATGAACTAGTCTATCAGAGAACCAGCAGCTCGGCCTTATTTGTCAGAAATGCCTCATGGGAGGGTACCATGCATTCATTAGGCAGTGGAAGAATTTTTGTTGAGACTGGGTGGGGTAAACGGCCAGGCCACGGCCGCCATTGGTCGAAGCGATGAGTGGAGGCGGTAGATAAAGAGAGGAGCGGGGCGGTGCTCGCTGATTGGCCAGAGGAGCCGTCTGTCACACGGCCTCCGTATCCGTCTCCGCTCGGCAGCTGCGCCGTGAGAGCCGCCAGGCGCTGCTCCCGACACGGTCATCCTTTATCCGCTCACCCCTCCAAACAATGTTATCTATGTCCTGCACGCCTCTAAATCACCCACTGACTGCTGCATCTCACACTTCGGATTGATCCTACCATTTACAGGTATGACCATTTTATTGGTTTATATATATATTTATTTCCCCTTCGAAAATTGTTTTTTTGTGAAATAGGAAATAGGTTCAGATGCGCCTAACGCAGGAACCAGTCAGTTTTCATGAATGTGCAGCGGGTATCGTCATTACTATTATTCTTCTTCTTATTTTTCCATCTATAAGCACCGCACAATTGCAGATACTGCTCGTGGGGAGGGGGGTGTTGAGGCAAACCTCGAGGCTCGGAGGAAGAGTTAATGCAAATTTCTGGCGGACGCTGGCTCTCAAATTTAAAGGCATGTCGATCAGGTGCGGGCTTCGCTCGGGGGGGTTGGCTGCAACAGGCCCACAGCTACAGGCCTGCGGTTTAAACTGGCACTTTGAAGCGTCCATCGCGATCATAGTCGAGTATTTTCCTTTGACCATAAATATTTGAGAAGATTGCGACCGTTCGTGGAAGCGGAGGGTGTGGGTCGGATGGGGTTATGTTACGTAAGCTCTTCCCATTCATCACTCCACGCCTTCTCCTCCTTCTCCTCCTTCTTCTCCTGATACTCGCTCGGCCTGCGTTCATCCCACTCAGCCTGATCTCCCCGTGAGGATGCTCGCCACATCTCTGGGAGGAGAAAGATCTGAAGTGATCTAATCATTGAAACGCTTCACTGTTTTTTTTTTTTTTTTTCCCCTAATCTGCTCTGTGTAGATGGCGCTCACTGTCTTGATACAGACCAAAGGACAAACTCAGTTGTCACATCTAATAGAAGTCTCTGTGTTGCAAATCATTCAAGCCTCTTCATGTTCATGTTTTCCCTAATTGTGTGCAAGTCAGTGCTTACTTCATGGAGGATTGTTTACTCCACCCTCCAAAAAAACAGTTGAGCTTGATTTGAAAAAAGAGACACAACAAACAAATCATTATGTTCTCAGCAAACAGGAGACCTAAAATTACATCCATATTACATTCATTCCCAGGTCAGGGTGGAGTCATTTTACACTGCTGTGTCAGTGTAATTATTTTGTGCCTCATCCACTATCATTTTATAGTGATGCCTATCCCTGTAACGCTCAAGGTGTTCAGGAAATGTGGTGTATCTTTATGTGGCCTATCTTTATATTGTGGTGGAGCATTTTATCTGTATCATCCACACCTGGATCAACATTCACTCATAACCTGTTTTCAAATCCTTCCTGCACTTCTTAAACATAACCGCTGTAGGCTTGATTCAGTATCAAGTTACCTCCAGTCATAAGTTTCACAACACCCCCATTTTTACACTTGAAATTTTGGTAGTTCACCTCTAGTAAATGACTTTTTAAGGAGGACATCTATGAGGGGTTAAGAATTTGTTACAGCTTTTCATCTGCGAAGTAAGTAAGTGAAGGCTTTCAACATTTACTTATGATGATCTTGTGCAAACTGTGTGTTTGTACAAAGGCAGTATTGGGACAAAAAGTGTTACTACCCCCCACTGATGCATGTGGGACATTAGGACAGTAGTGAACTGTAGGAATCCCGATAGTGAGAAATAAGAGTTGTTGTGACATTTGAAATGTGTGCAGTACTGCCTGAAATACTGGATTGGTATCAGCCAAAACTCAAGTCTCAGCACAGATACTCCATTATTCACTAATGAACTTTATAGGTAGTTGGATGAAAATGCAGGAAATAATTCCTCTTCACTGCTCTAAAACAGTAGTCTACACAGGAAGTTGCACTTAGCAGCCACTGGTGTCTGCTGTCTTTAGAAGAGAGACGAAAAATTGATTCATGGTGAATAGTGTAATGTTAGCCATTAGAAAAATGGCAGTAAAGTAGTAATATTTTACACTGGAAAGCCCCGCCAGTGAAAAAACAATGTGTACCATATGCAAGGCTTAAATCATGAGGCATGGCACTACTGAGAGGACAGCTAATGTAGGAGATGTCATTTATTCATTGATTTATTCTAGTTATGAAAAGACAGATTCTGTGCTATCATGTTTCTGTTCGTGTTTTACCCATTTAACTGATGCCACACAGCAATGATAGCAATTATATTACATCCATCCATCCTAATATATGCCTGTTATTTATTTATTTTTTTTCTGATGCATTGGTATCAGATCAGTACTTGGTAATGGCCGTCACACAAGTTCAAACATCAGAATCTGGAAGTTAAAAATAGTATTGGTACATCTCCACTGAGAAAAAGACAAACAACAAAGGAAGACAGACTGGTTGGTCAAGGGTTCATCTTACAGCAAGATAATGGCTCAAAACATTAGAAGAAAAAAAAAAAATAGATGTTGTTTTTACATAATTGAAAACTTGCACCTTCTCCAGACTTTAACACCATGGAGTTGGTTTAGTGCAAAATGGGGAAGCAAAGCAACCTGAAATCTCTGCAACAGCATTGAGACCATCTTTATTTGTTCTAAGATTTTATTTCAGAGTACACAGAGACACTACACTATGTAAATTTCAGTAACAACTGGAACAATGATGAAAGATAGTCAAGTCTTGGGAACAATCCAGAGAAAGCAGTCAGTTGCTCTCCTTCTACCATGAACACTGGGAATGGAATAAAAATGGAAACACTTAAAGCTCTAATCAATATTTATGTTATTAACAATGAATCAAATGATGTGTGTAATATGAATGGGGTCACAACCAGCGTGGCGCACACAGGATTAACAGTCAATACTGCAGTTCATCTCTCGAGCCTTATAGTCTATTTTGGTCTATGGATTATTGTTTTGGTTTTCTGGCCTGCCCGCTTTTTGTGTGTTTCTTAACTTGTCCTTCTGCCCTCTGGTGGCAAACATTTATTGCAGCTTTGAGGAAAAATGTAACTGATCAAGAAAACATTTAAAACTCCTGTTGATAATTCACAGAGCTCCAGTTAACGTCTTCAGTTTGACCATGATCATGTAAAACAGAAAAGCAGAAAACTGGAACTGGAAAATTGTTTACATTTTGTTTGATTGTTGACTTAAATAATTTTTTTTTTTTTTTTTTTTTAACGGATAATTTTTCTGTTCACTGACCAAACAACTAATGCGCTGTTTCTTTGGTTTGTAATAACAGCAGTGTTGCAGGAGCAAACTCAAAGTATAGTCTGTGCATGCATTTATATATGCATATGCTCACAGTATCTGACAACATTGAAGACCAGACAGATATTGACTTCACTGACTGTTGGCTTATTCTGTCTGCCCTCCCCTCTCGTCTCCAGCTTGCCATGGCGACGGTGGTGATGGAGCAGATTGGTCGCCTGTTCATCAATGCGCAGCAGCTGCGTCAGATCCCTCAGCTGCTGGAGTCGGCCTTCCCCACACTGCCTTGCACTGTGAAGGTATCTGATGTTCCCTGGGTCTTCCGCGAACGTCACATCCTCACCGGCTACAGACAGCCGGACCAAAGCTGGCGCTATTACTTCCTCACCCTCTTTCAAAGGCACAATGAGACCCTCAATGTGTGGACCCATCTGCTGGCTGCCCTCATCATCTTGGTGAAGTGGCAGGAGATCTCGGAGACGGTTGATTTTTTGCGAGACCCTCATGCTCAGCCCTTATTCATTGTCCTCCTGGCAGCCTTCACCTACCTCTCCTTCAGCGCCCTCGCTCACCTCCTCTCTGCCAAGTCTGAGCTATCCTGCTACACTTTTTACTTCCTCGATTACGTGGGGGTCGCTGTCTACCAGTATGGCAGTGCTCTGGCACACTACTACTATGCCATAGAGAAAGAGTGGCACACTCGAGTGCAAGGGCTCTTTTTACCCACAGCAGCATTCTTGGCCTGGCTTGCGTGCTTTGGCTGCTGCTATGGCAAATATGCCAGTCCTGAGATACCCAAGTTTGCCCTCAAGCTCTTTCAGGTGGTGCCCTCAGCCTTGGCTTACTGTTTAGACATAAGCCCTGTGGTTCACCGCATCTACAGCTGCTACAAGGAGGGCTGCTCCGACCCAATTGTGGCGTACCATTTCTATCATGTGCTCTTTTTCTTAATTGGCGCATATTTCTTCTGCTGCCCTCACCCTGAGAGTTTGTTCCCTGGGAAGTGTGACTTCATCGGCCAGGGCCACCAGATCTTTCACGTGTTCGTGGTGGTGTGCACCCTGACGCAAATCGAAGCACTGCGCACAGACTTCACAGAGCGCCGTCCGCTCTATGAGCGTCTTCATGGCGATCTTGCACACGACGCTGTTGCACTCTTCATCTTCACTGCCTGCTGTAGTGCCCTTACTGCTTTTTATGTCCGCAAGCGTGTGCGTGCCTCTCTCCATGAGAAAGAGGAGTAACAATTGAAATGAGATAAAAAGAAGTCTAATTTATTTTAGTCTGTAGTGACCATTAATTGAAATAATTCAGATGTTTTTGTCAATGAAAGTTATCAGTTTGTGACAGTGACTTATGACTATGTATTCTGTGTGATTTGCCAAACTACAATGAGCTATAAAGTGATTTTTAAGGTAGTGTTTTTGTGACTTTCACTGAGGGAAAGGGAATCTTGTAATTTGTCAGTAGCAATACAGGTAGTACTTAAACACTGCGATGAGTCCCTGCATCTTTACTCTGCTCTTTTATTAGTCTGCAAGTTTTTTACGTAGTCGTAGTCTAAAGGAATGTTTTACTTAACCATACAAAAATACACTTTGTGTCAAGGTGAGCAGAAAACTAGAGAAACTAGTTTCTTAAGATGCCTTTTCCTAATCATATTTCGAATAATCTCACTGGGTCAATCAAACTATAGCATTTGAAATCATGCAGGCATTTATTTTTACAGTTTGCAGTCCCATAACACTTTGTATCTTGTAGTCAGAAAATTCCGATCCAATGTTCATACCTACCTTTCTGACTCTTAATGATTTTCTTCCTTTTGATTCTGCCCCTCTCTTTAAAGATCAAAGCAGGATTTTAAAATAATCAAGGCACTAACACTGCACAGCGCAAATGTTAGGGAATGTTGAGAACCCAATTTCAAAACCAAATATTGTCTCATTAGGGAAAAAAAATGTTTTTTCTGTGGGGGATACCATTATGTTGAAAATGAGGCTGGCACTCAGTACTGGTAAAGAGATGGATGGTAGATTACTGATGTCTTTATTGTTGTGACAGTCTTAATCTTTTTTTATTCAAAGGGCTGGAACTTCAGCTTTTGCCTTTTCACATCCCATGATATCAGTGCTTTTGCGTGCATTGTTTTTCCTTGTTGGTTGATCGGATTTGAGTCACAAAAAGCTGTGTCCGACTGGTGTTCTGCTTTTGGTATATTTTGTTTTTTGTATGATGAATATGTATGTGCCTCTACGCATGTCTTTTGGTATATACTGTTGATATTAAGTGTGTGAATGTCTATGAAAGCTTAGCCTTCCACTTTCTTTCTTACCCTGTAAATAAGCTGTATTTCTCGAGTCATTTGCATTCCATTTTCTCTTTATCTAATACCATTCAGACCTGAATGCATTTTTTTCCCCTTGTACACTCCTTTTGTGCAGTATCCTTTTGGAGTGTATTTTATGTTTAGTGTCCTCCTGCCTATCAGATTGTACTGGTTATAATTACACCATTTCATATTGCTGCATTGTAACTCTGAAGAGATCATTTATTTTAGCTTTTTTTTTTTTTTTTTTTGTTATCACACAGACATAGCTCAGTGGTTGCTTAGATTTCTATCTCACAAAATTTTAAATGTCAGGAATGATCTATATTCAGTGCAGCACTCTCTGTTCATGATGGTGTTTAATGTGCCAATGAACCTGTTATTGCTTCAGTGATGGTACTACTGAAATACATTCAGAGACAGAATGTGAGGAGTGATAAGTTGATTTTTTTTTTTTTTTTTTTTAAAAGAGATCTTGACCTGACACCACCTGACAGTGGTTGGTGAGATTTAGCCTCAACTACCCTGAATATGAACCTTCTAACTGCTGACTTGGTCTCATCATGCACTGCCTGAATCAACACTGTATATAACTGTAGCTGACAACACTGGCTATGTTTACGTGCATGGAGACGTATGCTGTTAATGTCATTATTCTGGTTCGATGTTGACTCTTGAGAATATTGTAATTATGAACCCATATTCCAGTTCACGGACACCTCCTGAGACGATTCCCTTTTTGAGCAGGGTTAATGATTATTTGACAACAAGGTTGCAAGTCTCATGTGTAAGACTCATTTTGCACATGTAGTCTAATGCTTCATCAAACAGCTTTTTTTTTTTTTTTTTTTTTTTTTTTTTTTTTTTTTTAAATGGATTAATCACATCAAATTGGCAAAGTCTCTCCCCAGCCCTGCCTGTGGCATAAGGTTATTGTCCTCATCATCATAGGGACCAAGACAATTAAAACAGATTATAATTTCTTTCCCATGTTATAGATAACTCAGTATTGTGCAAATAGGGAGGGAGCAGCTGGAAATTGACTAGTTTTACTAAATACACTGTTGGTGCAACATGGATTTTCACAAATGGTCTAAGTTGCTGCCAATTAAACATGGTGAAAAACTTAACTGGAATGTGTGTGTGTGTACATGTAAACTTAGCCTCTGATGCCACCCAAGGTTTCCTTTCATCCTTTTATGAAAGCAGGGTGAGAGGGACCAGAAAGTCCTATGCCTCTGAAAATATGTGTGGCTGACTGTATTAATATTCTGTGGTATTTAAGAAAATAAAGTGTTAAACTTCAAATTCTCTTTTTTTTTTTTTTTTTTTACTAGTTGGGCAACATATTGAAGCAAAGAAAAGCGATTATGATTGGAGACAAACTAAACACCTAGTTGTTAAATTTAACCACTGCTGACTCACATTTAAATACCACTGAGTTTAAAGCAATTAATTATTTAACTTTAAAAACAATCTGTTTGAATGTTGTTGAATTCTTCACTATTCAATTTCAAAGATTCTTGGTCCTTTTTAAAGTTCAGTTTTATTATTTTTATTTATTTTTTTTGATTAAACAGGTAGAAATAAATCAGGTTATTTAAATTGGAAATCTAACTTAAGCATTTAAACTACTGAAAATAGCAAATCAAATTAATTTAGACATTTGCACCAGGAGTGTATTTTTGTATGAGCCAGGAAATTCAGGGAAGTGATGGGAAAATCTGCACATTAAATTTGTGATCCTTAGCAGGGAAAAAAAATGTCAATTTCAGAGAAGCAAATTGAGACCACATGGATTCAGATGGTTTACAGATTAAAATATTTTAATGCTATGAATCCGATTCAGCGCTCACTGATGGTTAAATTTTACAATTAGTGTCTTTAAGAGTTAAATTATTATGACCTGTCTTTGTTTCTACAGATACATATTAATGTTTGTTAAATTGTTAAAATTCATTTAAACTCTTGGTGAGATCGAAAATTTATAGAGCATTATAGTTTTTAAGCTTTTTCATCATTTCCTGACACAAGGGGCATGATGGGATGCATGATTTGCTGACGTGTGAGGACTACAGACCTATTTTTGACAAAGTAACCCAAAATAATTATATGGACACCAAAATATACAGTATGTACTTCATCTATTATTAGACCTCATTACTGGGAAAGTAATAGGTCTGGACTATAGGTTATGAAGTGGTAAATGTAAATGATGGGGAGGGTAAAGACAGGTCAACTCTAAAATGTAACTGTTTCTCAGACATAGCCCAATCATCTCTACACCACCAGAGGGCAGCCTTGTTACTCCAGTCACACAGTTGCAGTTTGACAACAAAGGTAAGAGTGCCACACACTGAAAGGATTGGATAGGTGTATGTAAAACTGTATTATATGAAGTATTTTGAGGTGAAATGGTATTTTGTGAAGATGAAACATCTTCATATCCTAAACAATGCTGTTTATTACAGGAATTTTAATAATGAAGGAGCAGTTTATCACAAAGATATGTTTGTCAAAAGCATGGCCTCCTTAGGCTGAACACTGTACAGTTCTATACATTTTTACTTAATTGCAAGTAAAATGGCTGAAATGGCTGGTAAATTCAACAACAGCCTCATTAGTAATGAGCATTAATCAGTTATTGATTGAGCAAATGTTCATTTTTAAACAAGATCACTCATATGTTTCAATGGTTTATAAAAAATGGATGAGGCAAACCATTTGGACACTCTCTGCTGTGAAATGACAAATGCACCTTTGTGTTGGGGTTAGGGTTAGGGTTGGTGTCTGGAGTTATACTGGGAAAAAATACTAACGAGATGGCTCTGTCTTTGTATACAGATGAGCATGTATTTTTTATTTTTTTTTTTAAGCAAACAGCCCTAAATGGTATCCAGCCAGGGGCAAAAAATGTTGCATTAGGTGGTTCTACTGAACAATCACTCTCAGAATCTATTTCATCCCACAAAACTGACATTTACAAGAGTGAATCTTTCCATTAGGGGGCACAAATGATCTGGCTATCTGTCCAAATATTTATTACTTTTGTATCACAGCACTTTCAGATGAACTTAAAGGTCATTAAAGACATTTCTTAAATGCATTTTCATTGATGTGATGCCATGCTGTTGTCACACATCAGGATATTCATTATAGACCATCTGCAGCCTTGGGTTTTAAACAACATATTGTATGTCATTTCCATTGCTAAATTAAAACTTCAATATAAATGAACAACACTTTATTATTGCAGTGAACATTCTGCTTCATGGTCTAAGAATATTATTACATGATTAAATTGAATGTTTTTCATGCAGCTGTTCCTTTGGGAACAATAATTGCAGTGGTATCTTCCTCACTGAACAGCCTTGTGGATGGAACGTATAGTCTATGTATGCATATTCTATGTGTGAAAGACATGGTGGCTAATTTGGTAACTCTTCTTCACGCTTGTTTTCATGTACATATATCTATATTTATGTTTTTGGTCCTTTATTAATCTAAAGGTGTGGACATTTGTGTGGGTTTACAGAAGCGCTGTCTCATCTAGCTTGGCCTTTCTGTCTCTCTCCTATACTGTCACACACACACTCATGCACACACCCATACATAACACTTATACCCTGAGTGAGTAGAGATTCATAAGCTGAGCTAATTAGAACATCTCTAAAGTACATTTTCCAGTGATGGAGAAGAATCATTGAAATTTAAGGCTGAAATGAACTCCTGATGTATCTACCTTGGATTTGATTAATTCACAGTATTACACACTCAGACGGTCTTAAATCAAATGCCAGAGATGGTGATAATTGCCTTACAGCCTGCTTCCTGTCCTCTAACTATCAATTGCTTCCCCAGACTCCATCAATTTTCATACGCCTGTTTCTGGAGCAGCTCGTCGTCCCCCTCCCCCTGGCTTCACTTGCATCCTCTCCCACTGTCTTGGTTCCTCTCTCTGTGAGTTGTTAGGGTATTGCTCCTCTCCATTCCTCTTTAAATGCTTCATTTGCTTTGTATGATTTGTATCAAGGTTGCCAAGGTAATATTGGGTGGCCTCAGTCTCCTATCGTGTTTTGTAATTAAAGGTTTGACTTGCTAGAGGGACCTGCTTTGTTCTGAACTATTAAATCACCTTCTCTTTTTGCCAGGTGACAGACAGCCAGCTTCTTTTCACTTGTCTTTATGTTTTTTTGATGAATCTTTTCTGTGCTGCCAGGTATTTTGTTCCCACATCCTTTGTTATTGTGGTATTTTCATATGGTCTCTTGGTTTTGTTATTACATAGAGAAAAGCTTTGGAAAAAAGCACTGTGTTATGAGGGATGAAATCATATGAGGAACTGAACAAAGCATTATCAGCCCATAAATTAGAAATGAATCAAAATGGAAAACGTAATACCTGTCGTCCAGTCCCTGTAATGAACTCATCATAACTAATAATATTACAGCCAGTGCAGGTTCAAATAAACACAACAGGATTGTCATAGTTCTCTCTCTAAAACAGAAATTTCTACTTCATACAGTAAAAATTATCCTCATTACAGATAAAAAAAATAACTAATTGAAGTATTAGAAGTATATTAAAAGGACTTTGAAATGTTAATTTGGTTCTTTAGATCTAAAATGTTTAATTAGTACACGGAAGAGAGACTAGATAATACTTAGTGCTTTGCTGTCTTTATGCCTGGTTCATCTGAAATCATGCAGGGGGGTGAAAAATTATTCTTTTGTAGACTTTGAAAGATTTCAAGAAATATGCCTATTCCTTGTATTCCCAGGAGAAGATTCATCTGAAGCCTGGACTTAGCTCAGCTTAGCACAAGTGCAGGACACAGTTAGCCTGGCTCTTTCCAAGGCAACAAAATCCGTCTACCAGAGTCTCTGTACAACTCTGTACAAAAAATTAGTCACTGCTTCTCCCACAACTTGTCATTTTTTACACTTTGTAGCTACTGAATTAAAAAAAAAAAAAAAAAAAAGTAGCAATGTGAGGTGCAGATATATTTTTTATTTAAATTTTTCTCACTTTTGGATAGAGCCTAGGTGTTTACTCCTGGTCCCAGTCTTTGTGCTGAGCTAAGCTATCTGGCTCAAAGATGACACCTTGCCAACTTCTCAGCAACATTAGTTATCTTCCAAAATGTTTAAGTGATTTTTAACGTGGCCTTGTAAAGGGAGTTTGTTGTTGTTCAAGTCTGACTTAAATTGTGCCTTCTTTGTTTAACTAAAATATAGACAATACTTATAATTAATTGGTCCTTCAATAGACTATACCACATTTGTCACTCATCTCTTCTCTTATATTTTGCTTTCAGCTCTGCATTGAGTACCATTGTTTCTAAGAGTTGCATTGAGTAGCTTTAATGGGTATTGCACTTTACTGTGTTTGGTTTTTGGCAATCCAAGAAATCCCAGCTGTGTTTGTCATCAGTCATCCTGTGTGTGTGTTTAAGTGTGTGAGTAAGACTGTAGAAGACAGATAAAGGCTAAAAGAAATAAAAGCATAAAATATAGATACACAGAGCTGATGGAACGGGCTATTGAAGGATGTAAATTGTCAAGATCCATCCAATGATTGTTTTAGATTGGTTCATATATAATATCATTTTAATGCTATTTCTAATTTAGCATGAGAGAATGACCCTCTGGCTTTGTAATTGCATAAACATCGTATTGTCCTTGCTGGCACAGATATAAACTGTAGCCATTGTTCTACAGCACTGTCAAAATTTACTGCAAGCCTAATAGATTCAGTCTGTTCCAAAAAAGACACCTCTTACTTCCTCTTCATCTTTGTAGTTGCCTCTATGCCTCTACAGGCTTCACCAATCAGCTCACTCCCTGACTGGGCCTATTTATCATGAGCTGGTTGAGGAGATATTGGAGGCTGGTGAAGGTGAGTAGAAGCACGTATGTCCTATCTGAAGGTCTCTCTCTCTTGCAAAAGCCCGAAGCTGCTCCTGGATAATGAATTCTGTCCTCCTGCCCCTTAACCCCCCTGTATACAGCAGGGTTACAGGATCCTAACACATTATATCCAGATAACCAGAAAGCGGGAAACTTTCAGACGCCTGAACATTGTGTTGTTCTCCCAACAGGCTTGTGCTAGTGCTGCTTAGGAAGTAGATAAACTTGTTTTGTGGGTGTTATTGTTTGAATAACCTTTTGCTCAGTCTGAGTTGAGACATAACAGCCAGTACTCCATGCTTCTGTAGCAAACACATATTTTCTTTTTGTTTTTGATATATTTTACTGTGACCAAAACGTTTGGGTTTTATTTGCTGTCTGATTTTAGCTTATGTCTGGTGGTGTGGTCACTCAAAAAAAGTGACAAAAAAGTGTACACAACAAAAGTTAGATGTGGAGATTGATGCTGCTCTTATGTTTGTATAGGAAATATGCTTTGGTTAGCTTAGCTTAGCATAATGACTGGAAACAGTTAAGCCAGGCCTTTTTAAAAACGTGGGGAATGTGCTGCACTCTTTTTTAAATGGGAGCGGCACTCGCTTCCTGGTTTCACTGCTGGGTTCCTGACAACAGCTTGCCAAGACAAAAATCAGGCACATGACCTGACAATAAAACCACAATTAGTAACCTTTTAGATGTACTGGTGGGTGGATTTTGTTCAGTCAAACATTTTCCCTCCATAGCCAATCTTTGGCCTAAGTGAACTCGTTTGCTATAATTGTTTGTTGTTAACATAACATCACATTTACTGCACAGACATGACAATGGTATTGATCTTTTCAGTAACACAGTGAATATACATATTTATCAAAATGTCCAACTATTCCATAAAAACAAATTGAAACAGCTGAACCCCCCAGAAAGCAACATTAAACTCATATTAAAACTTGTCTGTTTCTTTTTGAGAGGTTTATTTGGTAGTGTCATTCTAAAGCAGCAGCTTGACTGATGTCCATTTTCTGTCAGTATAAACCAGTTAAGTGCATTGATTTCTTGTATCCAAACTAAAAAAAAAACCAAAAAAAAAACAACATATCAGCCAGTATACAACTGTATACAGTTGATATGTCACATAGACTTGCATTAGCTGGTTATTAAATGAAATATGGTATTCATGATTATGTGCTTCTCCAAATGTCAAGTTAATGATCCTTTTACCCAATGTATCGTTCCCCTTACTCTTTTTGTGTAGTCTTTATGTTCCAATTCTGAAAATCCATCACCTGGTGAAGAATCCCCTCCTCCCCTGCCACAGTGTGAGTTTTCTCAAAAGACTCCAGATGGCTTGGGATCCTTTTGTTGAAGCCTATCTATACACTTCCCCTGCTCATCTCTGTTCCTTGATACACACTATTCAATTACCCATGCACCTGCAGCACTGGTTTCAATTTTACGACAGAAGTGTTTGAACAAGCTTTTCATGCTTGTCGCTATAGGAAATTGGAAACCGTTTCAGGTGTCCCTACAATCACTACTTTTAACATGCTTATAATATTCTATATTGGAAATCAAGAGTTGTTTTATCATAAAATGCTAAAAATAACTTGCTTTTTTGAGTGAATGGTGAAATTCTTTGGCAAGACAGGACAATGGGCATACAGTTGATGTTCAGAGTTATCTATTCTCAGTTTGAAGTTACAACCCTGAATGTAATTCTTGGATTATGCAATTGGTTGTGCTCAGTTATTGTTGTGACTCTTTCAGGGATTACATCCGCACTGAGGATTAGTAAAGAAATTGTTAAATTGAATTTTGGGGAGGTACAGAGATGATAAAGGGAATGGTGCTATATGGTATATTGGCTCAGCCTTGCTGAATAGACTTGCTCTCCTTCAAAGAGCAGAGGACCTGAGAGCCGCTTGAAACTGGCAACCCTCTGATCCCTTTACTACAGTCTCAACCGGCTTATTCAGCAACAGTTGAGCATCCTGTAAAAGTCTGATTTTGTGCTAGAAGCTGTCCTCTAAAGGTAAAGTCTATCACAGCAATATAAAAAAGTACCAGCAATTGTGTATATGGTTGCAATAATGATTTAAAAAAAAAAAAAACAAAACAATGATGACAAGTATAGCTATAGACAAGCTGAATATTTAATCTATAAAGAGTGAGAATGAAAATGTGCTAACTAAAAAAGAACCACAAACGGCCCAAATAAATAATTGTATGTTGGATTAAATAATAATAATAATTGGATTGTAAGCATTCACTTTCACCATTTTCCCCATAATATTGCAATTCGGAGTCATATTATAGGAATAACCCTTAACTTCAGAGTTTGTCTATTATTATATATGTTTTTGTATATTCCATTGTGATATGAAGTCATCACCTGCAGCAAAAGCCTTTTTAGTGTAAAATAAATAAACATAGACACATGATGGAGAACCCTTAGAGCCACAGGTGGTGTGGCCTCGAAACTGTAGCTTCAAGCCTTGTAATAGCTTTAAAAAAAAAAAAAAGACCTGCCTTTTTTAACTGAAACACAATAATCTCAACCTCCAAGTCCTTGAGTACACATAGCACATCCTTTTTCTTATCTGTTGAGGAGGTGAGTCAGGGGTACTAACAAAAGGAGTGTGAAGATACATATAAAAAGTAGAAGACCCCCATACCCATGACTCTTAAACAATACATATAATGTGATGAGTGTATCTTGACAAAATCTAAATAGAAGTGTCTGAGGGAAAACAAGGAATAGGTGGAGGCAATTGCCGTGGTTTGGAGCTCCCAGCTGTGTGAATCGACACAGGCTGATAGATGGCGCTCAGGGTGACAGCACCGGCACAGTAACTAAATCACAGAGAGGCGGTGCAGTGCTGATAAAAACTCCAGGACTGTCACACCGTTTCTGATTAAGGTTTTCTTTCAGCCTCTCCATTGTGAGAGAGCAGCACTTTTAAACTTCTTTCTTTTTCTTCAGAGATGCTGGAGGGAAGTGGAAAACAACCTGTAACCAATTAACCTGAGCACTATTTCTTTGGGAGTATGTGTACTTGTGTATTTAATGTTTTCACCTTATTATATGAGTAAATTCAGAGTTTCGGCCCAGCATTCGGACTGATACAGCACATACAGGAACATTCTGGTTAGTTTTTGATACACAACCACCTAATTTTGTGAGCATCTGCTGCTCAGGAGCTAATTGCAATTAGATATTTCAGAAAATATGCCCAAAACATATATATTTATGTTTTTCTATGTCTTGTATCATTGCTGATGAACATAATTCATCTGGCTGCAGTCCATTTGCAGCCAATTTGAAAATGAGCTTTGGTATTTAGAATTTATTTCAGCACCACTTTCTAAAAGTATAGATAAATCACACTGTAGATTTTATGAGAGATTAATGATATGCTCAGTTTAAATAGATTCCTGTGATGATGATAACAGTGGTTTGCATTTTGGTGGAAACTCAAGAGTCCTCTAAAAAAACATGCCCTTGAAAGGTACCACCATGTATTTCAAGCTGCGTGAAGAGCAGCTCTTTGTGGTTTAACGAAGTGCACACCCCCATGCATGTGTGAGTCATCTTCATCTGCTACTTTTGACAGCTGGCTAAACAACTGAGGTGCAAATGAATAAACACATTGTCACAAACCCAGAGTTGGCAAAAATGTATTTGAGTTAAAGCAGCTGTTAATTTAAAATAGTTATATATATGTAGATGTTGGTATAGTTTATTTCCACAATAAAAAATGAGTTTTAAATGTACAAATCTAATGTAAAAAATTTGTAAAGAATATTTAAATACCAAACAAACCGATTTAGTTGTTATCAATGTTTCTTTGGGAAAAACAAAGCAAAACAATTTTGTGGCAACTTTGGTCCATCAGGAAAGAATCTTTATTCAAATCAAATTACATTAATATGCAGCAACTAAACATTAAGTACAACTTCCTGTGATACAATACGCTGAACCTGAAAGTGAACTGCAAAGTTTCAGCGATGTTAAGTTTTTATATCATTTGTTCATTGCAGGGACTTGAAAGAATAGTTTGGCATTTGGGCAGTTGCTGCTTTACATGAGAATATGACTGTTAATATAACTTTTGTTAGTACAAATGTGAGGCTGCAGCCAGCAGCTGGGTTAACTGAAGTCATCATTAAGACTGAAAATACTGTACTGTAGGGTGAAACACCTGGCTGGCTCTGTTCAAAGGTAATAATTCTGCCCACCAACACTTGTAAAGCTTATTAAATAACAAGTTATATTTTGTATTTACCAAAATGGCAACAAATCCTTGAACTTTTCAAGTTTTTCTTGCTAATGGGATATTCAGCAGAACAAAGATGTCCTCTAGAGGTTTGGTAAAACTATAATGAGGCATCATTTTGACTTGGACCCAGATGCAACGATGTGTCCAAAAGATGTTATGTTTTTGAAAAAGTTGAAAATTTTCTTCTCTCACTGTAGGTGAGGAGTTTAATCTAGTATCTAGTGATCTTGACTCAGACTAGGAGGATATCTCTGCTTGCTCCAACTTTTTTTTTTTTTTTTGTGATTCTTAAACAGTGTCTTGCAATCCAGGACTGTTTCACAACCTTAACTGCGTGCTTGTTATTCTTCCAATGCTAGGCCTGCTGCTGGTACACTCCTACAGGGCGTATCAGGGGACAGGGACCAGTGACCTATATGGTAGCTTAAGTTGTAGATGTAGATGAAATCTGAACATACTAAAACAATTTGAATTGTAGTGAGAGCTTGTTCAGACTGTCCATTACGCTGATGCCACGCTGCCCAAATAACTCACCACATCCGCACAGATGGGAATACTGTTGGAGCACATATACAGAGGGAATATAAACATATTAAAGCCAAGTGAATGAGAGGAAGAACAGATGCTGTATTAATTTACTCACTGTTAATCCAATACTCAGAGGCATGCCACACACTTCTTCCCCACAGAGTCAAGGTCTGCCGTATTAGAATTGGTATTCTTCTGCAGACACAACTCTCTAGGGTAAATATTTATGGAGGGGACTGGCATTGGGTGATAAGGAGTAGGGGTCTATTCATGATAACACAGGAGAATTTAAACAGAATATTTAATCAAGCAGTAGTTTGTATCTCTGGGACAAAAACCTTTCAAAGCTTTTAGCGGCACACGTGAAAGCATTCTGGCAAAGGTCAAGGAGGAATTCTACAAACTTTTACCCACCCTGGAGCTGCATGCTATTTAGGGCTGTTTTCACAGGGCTATAATAATCATACACAAAAACATGGCATATTTGTTGTCCCAGAATACAAGCCACTGTGGGCTGCCAGCAACAAATAAAAAGTTATCTGAATGCACACAACATGCAAAATAAAAAGTAAACTTGCAGCTGCATATTCTGATATGGATATATCACAGACAGGGCTGTAAATGTTTTTCTCCTAAATGGCTGCTATTCCTTCAAAACTGTCACTATTCTGTGTTTGACTTTAACCCTCACTGTGATGTCCACTGTGTGCAAATGAAAGATTGAAAATAGTAGTGGAGGTAAAAAACAGTGATAAACACCTGTTCTACAGCAGTCAATTGCAATGACTTAAAAACTGCTGTTACCTACATTATTAATCCATTCACCATGAAATGCTCAACATGGGAATCATTGTTCATCACCATGTCAGTATCCTTTTTATTTTAAATACGATAATCATTTTTCAGTCTTCACAAGGTGTGACAGAAAACACAGGGCTGAGGTGTGGAGGTGCAACGGGAATCAATACATCATTCACATAACAAGTCCCCAAGCAGTTGTATTCACGGCTGAACAGGCCAGGAGTTAATAGTTTCACTTCCAATGTAATAGCTAACTGCAAAATTGGAATCTCAGTGTGAATGTGGAAGATATCCAAATGACTGACTCAGAAGGTCATAACTATGGGCCACTGCCTTTAAAAAAAAAAACATGCATAAAATGACATGGCTTTCAAACACTGGCACACAATGTTCACTAAAATAAATGACTATATTTTTTGCAAAATCTGTGTTTTGATATACAAACACACATACATGCCGCCCTACAAAGGCTAAAAGTAATTTTAGGTGGAGCATTACACAAAGCAATCTCTGTCATATATAAAGACCTATTCTTTCAGATTTGTTTTGCCTTTTAAGCCCTTTCTTCAAGAAGATAAACTTTATTGTGATCATTAATAATCTACGATGCAAAGGTAGTAAAGGTATCTCTGTTTGGATAAGTGTCTGCGAGTCAGGTGGTTCGTTTATAGTTCTGGTTTGCTTCGGTTTTTAGGTACTATAATTAAACAAATTAAAAACCCAGTTTCTAGTTTTTAACCAAATATGCTCATGTTTTGCCTTTTTCTTGTTCTTTGCTATACAATTTTCTGTGAATAAGGGCAGTGAAATGCTGAAATTATGACTATGCGGGGAAAAAATACAGCAAAACGAAAAAAAAGTTATGTTATTTTCTGTGAATGTTAGAATGATTGAATGAGAATAAGTGTGTGGACAGCTTATTTACTGAGAGTTAGTTTAACAGGAAATCATTAAGTGTGAGACAGTATGAGCTTGAAATTCTTTTGAAAGAAGATGGTTGGCAGCAAGGCCCCTACTGTGACAGATGGCTGAGGGAGGTAAGGGAATAGAGGAGAGTGTCAGATCAGACCTGACTTGATATTGAAGGATCGGGGGAAGAGAGTTTTTGGAACTCAGGATGAAAAATAGGCGATGAGAGGAGGGATTGCAGGATTAACTCCAAACATGAATCATATAACTTTAATGACAATTTGGAGTGTCCTGACACACAAAAGTCTTTCTAGTGGCTCCAGCTCGTTTCCATAAAGTCTTTGCAAGCAAAGCACATTGCTGTGCTGCATTTAATTCTCATGTTGTGCCTGTGATAAGCAGAGTTTGTTGCTCCACATCTTAAACCTAGGTCATTCTTATTTGTATCCAATTAAGAATTGCTTTAGTTGTGCAAAGAACATGGCTGCTTGATATTGCATGGGATTACAGACAGCTCACCACAAATATAATGCGTAGACCGGGCAACACAAAGCTTTTTGCTGGTTTAATTAACCCTAATCATGCTTGTGTTGTGCTCTGGTTGGTATAAATGGCATTGCTAGGGAGAGGCTTGCATGTACAAATGAGTTGATGAAAGCTTCATGATGAGTGGGGAGCCTGGTATATAGCAATGCATAGTTATTAGTGTGTAAAATGTTAGATAAATAGAGACTGTTAAAAACATGCAGTTATCCTTATATAACAATGCTTGGAATATGTTATTTATTACTTAAATGTCGATGATACTTTGTCACTGTAAAATTTGAAACATGTTATAACATGAAGCTCAGTAACACACTCACACACTGATCTAAAACGATCCCTCACCCCAACAGGCTTCCTGGTTTTTGGGAGCATTCGCTCTAATTCTTGGCATGGTGCTCTTGACCCACGAGCCAAGCTTAATGAGTTTACTGGTTCATCTGTTTTTCAACATTCAACACTTAACACCATCTGTTGTGCTCAAGTACAACCTACCCGCAAGTCCAAGCCTCCCCACCTGATTCTCAAGCTACTTCGCACTGCTCCATCATCCTCTTATCCTCTCAGCCCTCCTGAGGGAGTCTGTGTTTTTAGACACCCAGTTGGTGGATAGAAAGTGTCCAATCTTTCTGGTGCATTGGGTATTCAATCTTGTCTTTTCTCTCTCTCTCTCTCTTTCTCCCAGACTCTCTTGCTCTCTCTCTGATGATCTCTGCAGCCTCCCTGAGCTTTATCGTTCAGATACGAGCAACAATCTGCATCATCTTCCTCTCTCTGTAAATTGTTTTTCCCACACCTCTGCTGACTTGTTGGAAGCCATCAGTATGATTTAGTGAGTGATGCTTCACTGAGTTTGGTGTCTGTAGTGAATCAAAAGGGGAACTAACAAGGAGGGCAACAGTATGAATATGTCTCTGTCTCACTAAAATACGAGGTGCAATTCGTGTTTGAAGACAAAGAAAGTGAGAAAACACTAAAGGAAGCAGGGAAGGCGTGTTTACTTAGTGTGAGTGAAACAAGTTTGAAAACTGCACGGTACCAAAAAACATATCATATCATTCAGTAGGAAATTATCAGTGCATTCTCTGTATATATAATTGAAGTGCACAGCATTAAATTGAACTTCAAATGGCATGCAAATTGCTGAGGCATTTATTGAGAGACTATCTGATATCTATGGATCGTTAATTTGTTTTTTTTTTTTTTGTCATTTCAATCATGTTATGAGAAACCTTTTCATGTCCTCAGCAGCAAAGGTCTTGGGGGAATGCATTCACCTAAAAGCAATTTTTTTCCTTCTTATTCATTTTTACTTTTCCATTCACTGCACTGCTTGCCACCTTCTCCAGTAATGACTAAAAAATTACTTCTTGAGTGTGCATTAAAGTGTGGGGGGGATGGGGGGGGACAGCATGGCGGCATTATGAAGCAAAGAAAATGGCTTGCTATAACCTATACTCCACAGTGGGGATGACATGCACCTGGAGTCCACTCCACTTGAAGTCCAACTGAATATAAATTTTCTTTAGTGGCAGCTAAGATATATGCAGCATGGAGAGGAGATCTTTGAGGAGTCAGTGGCTTTGAAGTGGATGCAAATATTTTTGTTTGACCTCTTCCAGCAGCTCCTGATACCTAGGAAGGTGGCCATATCACAATTGGAGAATAGCATTTGTTTAATGCAATAACATGACATGTCCACCACAAAGATACCACATGAATTTATCATGAAGAAGGTGTCAGAGCCATCTGGTTTGAAATCTTAATACTGGATCCCTTAAAGACATGATCCAGATGTAAACAAAAGTATCGCCTTAGCACAGAAGTCTGGAACCTGCTACCGCTCAGTGATTGACAGGTCTTTGAATACAGACACTAGACAGCAACAGCAGACATCTAAATCTCTTATTATTTTTATTTTTATTTTTTGAGAGAGCAATGCAGTAAGAGGCCCAGAGAGGCTATGGATCAGACCACATGATTTTCCTCAGAAGGCTGAGTTGCTCAGTTTCGAATGGAAATCCAGAATTTCCATTTTCTCTCTCGTTCAGGTTGTTTTAAAAGTTGAGATTGAAAGTTCTGTCTTGAGTTTGGAAACAACACTTGACAAAGACAATCTAACCAGATGGTCCGTGCAGGAGCTATTTTCAAGCATAACATGATCACATGATCTTCCTCACTAGCTGTGGTTAATTTTCTTTGTTAAAAGCTGTTCCCAGTTTTGCTTTAGATGTTGCTCTATGGTGGAATATTCTCAACTCAAGGTTCACATATTATCTTTTCCCAGAGATTTGAGCCAGGTTTCATGGTCTTCAACAGCAAATACAACTCAGACGTTATCACATTACCTAAGTTTGACACTGATCACATCACAATGACAAGTTTATGGTCTTTAGTTTTATATTATGTTGTGATTACATTGTTTTACCTTGTACGCTGTAAATTTAGAGGTAACTCCAATCTAAAGAAGTGTGTTGGTTTCCAAACCACATTTTAACCTCTAGAATGGTGGCGTGCATAAGGCAATCAAGTGCACCCCATAATTCAGCACGATATCTGTTCTGCAGAGCTAAATGGAGATCTGCCACTGACACTACTCCAATACTAACTTTGCTCCACTCAGTCTTTCATACTTTCCTTTCAGGGTTCTCATTTTCTTCTTCTGCAATTATTCCTGACAACAACTTGCATACATTAGCATAATTTCCTTGCAAAGCATTTGTGTCTTTTGTTAGCATTGTGCATTGTTGCAGAGGTCATACATTTCTCACAAGTGGTCTGTGTCTCCTACCTGGAAACAGTCTGAGAGGAGTTGTATCAAGTATCACTTCATTTAGACGATTGAGGCAACAAAAAGGCTTTTACTGGCTTTTATCTTTATGTTATTTTACAATTCATTATCATAAACAAATCCAATAAAAACAGCAAAACACCTGGCTGGTCTCCAGAAAATAAAGTTGCAGAGGAGTTGTTTCAGAATAAACTACAATGAAATATGATGAAATAAATCACCTTATACAACGGTATGGCTTGTTATATGTTTTTTAGATGACACAGAGGTCTGCAAATTCCAGATCCTTCTTAGATCCAAATCCTGGTTTTCCTTTCAACTCTTCTATAACCATAAAACATTTAATATATGGGAAGAGATAGTTATACACAATGTATAAGATCTGTACATTCATCATACCTTTGCTACTTATGCACAAATGAAATTATGACCTCTCAAGATATATTTGTTTCAGGTATTTCCAAAAATTTGATTTAGATTATGTAGAAAAGCTCAACAACAATATTTGACACAGTCAGTGACTGATTTCTTACCAACTAAATGTTCAGAAGAAGTTGGTGCCCAAGTTCCGCATGACATATGGGAGGAATGGCTTCAATGCAGACACAACATCAAACAAAGTTGCATACTGTGTACTTCAATTCACACCACGTAGACTATTCTGAAGCAGAACCACACAAAATCTGTTTTTCCCATAGGTCATAGATGCCAGTTCTCAGAAAACCACATTTTTCTCTAAAATTCAACCTTTTTCATTTGGCATTTTTCATATTGCCTTTAAATTCTTTACACCTAATCCATAGCCACCATCGTTTACTTCTCATCCCTGCCTCATTTCGATTCATCGGTGATGTTTTAGTCTTTTTTTCCATTTTCTCATAACAAAAAACAAACAAACCATATATTATAAAAGAAACTTTTAAAGACACAAACTAAAACGTCTAACAACCATTTGTTTAGTACCTTGCAGTTTCACATTGGAAGAGAATCTGAAGTTTCCACAGTATCATACAAATGCGAAAGGACGCTGGTGAATGAAGATGTATTTGGGTAGGTTATGGTCATATAGTATGATGTCCTTAACCTTTTGAATCTTCTTTAGCTTTATAATTGTTAAGCAGAACAACACTGCATTATTGTTATATGTTATATTGATATATGCTGAGGTAGTTTTGTAGCACAGGGACACTGACCTGTATCTGCACAACCTAGTTTCTGTGGACAGTACTTCAGCTTTTCGTTTTTGCATTTTCAAAGATTTATTGATATAAACAGAAAGTGAGAAAGTTTAAACGATAATGATCTGCAAATAACTACTTTCTATATTACATATAGTGGAGTAATGGTATCCTGCGCAGAGAATAAAGTCACACCCCTTAGACTGTTGTAGTCTGAATTTCTTTGTTCTTTGTATTGGTATCTGGTTTGGCAGATGATCTTGTCTGTATGTTTGTGTGTGTAGTCCCTTCTGTTAAATCCTTTGTCCTCCCCACTTTTATAAATGTACAGGCACTGCCCACATGCAAGCTGGCACACATTCATCAGGCTGAACGCGACCTGACAGAATTTGCTCCACTGGAGGAATCACCTGAAAAGGCCTTTGTGTCTTTAATTTGTCAGCACAGAAAGTCAGAGGCTTAAGATTTTTAGAAGTGTCTTTTCTTCACCTTCATGTGTAAGTATCTCGATGCTACATAAAGATAAAATGTCTGTTTCTATTAGTGGCAGCTACAGCAGCATGATAAATTTAACTAACATGATGTTTGTGATATTATAAATGTGTGTGTGTATTAACTTCACCCAACATTGGAATCTATGAAATTTCCATCATGAATTCAAGTCCACAATTATTTGTTGGGTCCAAGTCATATCTCCTCCAAAAAGCAAGCAAGGAAAACAGAAATGTGACTTTTTATGACGGAGCCACACTGGCATGCATGTCACAGCTGCCGTTGCTGATCTACTGTGAAAAAGCGCACATGTGACTTCACACTTCCTGCGTGTCTGCTGCATTGCTGTGTCTCTCCCATGTTAGCAACATTTGCACTTAGCCAGTCTTTTTGCTGAAACCAAGTTACTGAAAATTTAGAGTTTTGTCATTTGTTTGTTGTTTGAACTTCATTTGGATGATGTTCCAAAATCCCCCCCCAAAGACATAGAAGAAAATAGAAAAAGTAAATAATTCAAGCTTACACCTGCTATCATCCACTTTAACAGGTGCTAAAGTGGAAAAGTCAGTGGCCTGTGGGCCAAATGATTAAATGATCAATAAATCAAGGGGGCATACCACAACACTTGACACTCAGACGCAATAGCAATGAAAGGAAGTTGATGCCACTGTGTTTGGGCTATAAAAACAAGTAATAACAGTAATTTCAAATATATATCCTGTGTTTTTCTTGTGACTATTTGATGCTAGTTTCCACCAAAATAAGAAAATAATATGTTTTAATAATTAGTAATGTTTGTAATGTTAACAATTTTCTCATCTATTTGAAAAAGATAAGGGAGGGATAAGCCCTGTTAGCCCATATATACCAGCTGTCTCTGACCATATCCATATCCAAGTTGCAAACTTTTCTGTTAAAGAAAACAGACAGAAAGGGATTTCTAATATCAACCAGGAGTGGCATAGGAATGGGGCCTCAGACACAAATCATTAAAGTGCTGCTTAGCAAAGAAGGCAATTTTAGCCTGGGTGGTGAGAAGAGAATGACTGAGGGAAAGATGTGGGACTGAGAAGAGGGTCATGTGTCTAGGAAATTGGGAGGAAAACTGAGGAGCTAAAGTCTTCAGGTAGATTCAAAGAAATGTTGAGAGATGTTTTGATATACTCTGCTACTTTTAGAGAAGAGGGAAGCAGAGTGACATTATGATGAGGGATGACTTTTTTAACAGGAAGAGTTTGAATTTGAGAGTGAAGGTTTGATTCAAACTCCTTCACAGCAGGTATCCATCCTGCTGAAATACCACTGACCGAAGCACTGAAACCCAGCTTCCTCCAGGGATCATGTTATTGTAGGTAAGTGGTGGAATTAATTTTTCCTTCAGGGGCTCAGTGGAGTATCACAAACAAAATTGCTCCTCATTTTCCAATTTTCAGTGATTTCCTGTGTGGCAGAATGCTTGGTTAAAATAATTAAGGTATTCATATTGTGTTCGAGGAAAGGTTTCTTGTCCGAACAGCGTGCACAGATGTAAAGGCAGCTGGCAGGGACTGTACATAGGCTAGTGAAGTTAAAAAAAATCAAAGAGGACCTGCAAAGAAAAAACTTTTAGTTTAAAGGGAAAAAAAATTATCCCATTATATTATATTTCACAACAACCCCAGACTAACAGTCACCCACACTGCAGTGACTCAGCTAAAAAACATGCAACACAATCTGGGGACAATACACCTCCATTAACAGGTGTTTACTTTCATAAGACCATATGTGACATTGCTCTCAGGTATTTCAGCTTTCATTCCGCGGTAATGGCATAGCTCCCAAATACCAGAAGGCTAAAACATCTTTGTACCTGATATTTAACAGATTAATAGCCAAAACAAATGTGACCATTGGGAGTACTGAGTTTAGAAACGGAAAGGCTGCAGACGCTTCTTCACATTTTCATTTTTGTTATTACATCCTGCTGCTCTTGATGATTCCTACTTTTGCCACTCTTATATATGTAACTTAAGAATGTGCTTTTCACAGATCAAATTGTAATAATACAGAACAATATTTCCGATGAGCAACAGTCAGTGTTGTTGTCTCATGGTGTCACATTTTAACTTTAACCAGGAGACTGGCTCGGGGAATGGCACTGTCAGTTGGTTGGTCCACCACCTCAGGTCATACTAAAATATTTGTGACTACCTAAATGGATTCACATGAAATTTTGTACAAACATTTTTTTGGTTTCTAGCAGCAACATGAAATTGAGATTTTTGGATTTTAGTGACACATCTCAACAGCTATGATGGACTATTCATTTATTGAATCAATAGTACTTTGGTGATTTCTTAACTTTCAAACAATACCTATGAAACAAGTAAAAAGGCTCAGCTGTACATTGTATAGTTGTGCTAATCAATTCATTGGCAAATGCAAGCATGCCAACAAACCTAGTTTTTTTTTTCTCTGATCACTTAAGATCTAGAAGTCCAATGATTCAAATTCTTCATCTGGTTAAAATATATAGTTGAAAATGCCCAAACATTGAGCTTCTGGCAGGAAATCACAATGCAGACATTGTTAACCAAATGAAACAGGCTTTTGCCATGATTAAAATAAAGTATTTCTCCAGGTTTAAAAACCAAGGATGAGTACACAACTGAAAAATATCTAGGGTGGATCTATTCATTTTTAGACATTTTAATTTAAGTTACATACAATTTTAATTCAAAGCAAACCTGTGCCAATGTACAAACAGAACACCTAGCATGGCTGTTGTTGTCAAAAAAAGCTCAGTGCTGCAGTACAGAAGAGCATGCTTTTTTATTTTTTAGTTTATTCTGCAAAGGAACTACAAGGAAGTTGACATTAACACATTATACTCTGTTGCATCATTCGGCAGCTACAGGCTGACAGCTATTGCAAAGCATTTATCTTGTTAGCTTTGGCTTGTGCATAGTGGTGTTTTGAAGGAGATAAAGTGGTGTGAAATGCTTCATTTGAGGGTGGCTGTCCCCTTCCTCTTCACAAGTCTAATTACCTCAAAATGAATAGCTTCCTATTCCACAGGTCTCTGCAACCCTCTACCTCCTTAGATCCACTGTGTTTGACCATATAAAAGTCTGTCAATGCACTTTAAACTTTAAAAAAATATACTTTTTTGGATGAAAAATAGCCCATGGGAAATGAAAATGTGTGTGAATTCAAGCAGCTACAATAAATATATTTTGTTAAATCAGGATAGTCAATCTTTGCAACAACACTGACTATATGTTAAGGAACAGAGATAATGCACAGTGAATCACTATTTATATTTGTTGTTAGCTTTTACCAGACAGCAGATGTAGCGTATTAAAAGGATCATTTTACCCACCAGATGGTTTTTGCTAAGACAAATCCTTCATTATATACACCATTCTCACCTCCATCCAAGTACTTCATTTATGTTGTGTTTTCAACGAAACATTACTTCCTCAATTGATTTTCACTTTCTCAAAATCTTGTTTAAAAGGTATTTCATACATAACACAACATACAGTATATTTTTAACATGCACACAAAGCACTGAGATGTGCATTGAACCCAGGTGATGAAATGAGGTGATGAAAATCCTGCATAAGCATAAAAGACTGGATTTCTATTTGAAAAAACAATGTGTGCTTCAGCATCTGTATCCTATCCAGCTGCTGAGTGCAGGTAATCTAATAATACTCATAATACACATCCCTTCTCAGGAAATCTTGCTTTATGTGGAAAACGAGAAGTCGATAGATTGTACTGTATATCAGCAAACATCCACACAAACATTTTTATCTGTCTGGGGTCTGACTCGAGTTTGGATTTGCATAATGAAATCCTTTGTTTATTATAAACTTGCACATTCATTTCACCAAGGACCATTAAACAAGCACAAAGTAGTTAAAAAAGTGGAAGCTATGGTGTGGAATACAAAATTAAAATGCAAATGTGGCTCAATCCTGATCCTCCATGGAATAATATAACACCAGCGAAACAGGTAGCATGTACTTGAGCTGTGGTGTTTCTCCACAGCGACAGTGAGGGAGTAGAGGACCCAGAGGAGCAGAGTCAAAGCAAGATGCGGATGATGACACTTGATTTCCTTCCATGAATGAGACTCAGGTGGGCACTGAAGAGCGAGTGGAGGGAGGCGTCGGAGAAGATGAAGAGGAAGGGGGCACTATTTACATGTGGAAGATCAGATCAGCACTACTATGTCATTAGTAACTTCCTGTGCAGAAATTTCTGAACAGCTACTTGTTAACTTGTTGTGAACACAGACAAACAGGCAAAATTAAAGGTCAGGTCACTGAGGATTTGCTTGTTCACTCTGCATACATATTTATAAGATTGCTAGTGTGTTGTTGTGTGTGTACCATGTGTTTTAATGCTCATACAGGAATGAATTCAACCTCAACATTTGCAATGCACCTGTCACCTCCCTGCTCTACCTATTCATTATGACCCAGAAGTATAATGTATAGAAAGTGTAAATCAGTGACTGTGTTTACTATCAGAAGAGTCTTATAAAGTATGATAAGATTGAATTTGTGGGAGAATTATCTTTCCCCAGCTACATGGTGATGTACTGTTGTTTCCGGGCAAGTTGCCAAGACAACGTGACTGGAGTTGAAGTGTAAAGCAAGCTTACATAACCACAAATCTGTGTCTGGGCTGTGTCAATAACCCCAGAAGCAGGACTTAAGCCAAAATTGAACTTCTGTCCATTTTATCTTTTCCCTGCAATATTATGGAAGCCCCACTTCATATTGGTGGGTTTGATAAAACAAGATCAAAATACTGTAGGTCAGAAGGAGAACAGGTGAAGAAAAGCTGACAGATAAATGAAGTAACAATGGATTGGTTACGGCAGAAAATTGAACAAGTAGATTAAATGAAAGACAAGAATCCGTTTTTATTGTCATTTGGGCTCACAGATCCATTTCACTCATCCAAGTGTTGCAATGAACTCGTAGGTGCCAAAATTGACAGAATTATGAATTGTGTTTGTAATGATGTCTATTATTGCAAAAGTCTTCTCTTAAATAGTTTTGTCTTGTTTAGTTCGATAACTCATTTTGTTTCCAGACAAGCAGAAAAAAACACGTTTTTTACTGAGAGAATCTCAGAGGGATTTCCACTTTTCGATGTAATTTGAATTATTGAATGGATGTGGAGAACATTAATGAACTATCATACCTACATAACTTGATCTCAACCTTTAGAGTTATGAGTTTTTAACAAAAACAAGAAAAAAAGTTGTGTGATTAAGTCAGAAGAGTTTAAACTGGCGTGAGTCCAGTTGAGAAAAGCAGTCACGATAAATTTGTAAGTAGCTGAAAGCCTAAGCATGTTAATGGCTCTCTGAGGATGTACTTAACCGCAGCAGTGCTTTGAGTCAAATGCCAGTGTCAGCTCACATGCATGTCACAGAGATGATAGAGATGGCAGAGTTTAGTGTTCTTGACTTGCTAGCAGACCATTGTATATGATTACAGAGTGTGACGTGCAAAGTTGAAAGTACTATGCAATATAACAGTATATTTATTACATTTGGGTTTAATTACATCTGTGCAATTACATTGTTTGATGTAGGTAATCCATAATAGTTTAGTTTTCTGGCACTTTTGTTTTTTGTGTGCCAAGACAGATAAGGGAGCTTTAAGAAAAGCTTTAATTTCCCTGATGTAATTACAATTTGAACGCTATTTTCAAGTCAGATACACAGAATTATGATAACTCAATAAGTACACAACATTACAACAACATTTGGGTGCTATTGTGCTAACTTTTGCTAATTAGCACTAAACACATAATAGAGCCGAATGTCATTAGTTTTATATTTGGTTGTAAACCAAAAACACTCAAAAGAGACAGATTTGAAGAAAATAAATGTTGACCTGCTGATTGTTCATGAGGAAAAGAAAAAGGATCAGTTACAAAGAATCATTGCTTCTAAACCATGAATATGTTCATAAGGTTTATTCCTAACCAAACTGCAAACGTTCATAGGAGAAGTGAAAGCTCTGACCTGCTGGTGTTAGAGGAAAGGTCAGGTGATCACCACAGTCATCAAATACCTGATCAGATGATTTCAGTCTGGGCCAAAGTGGTCATCCCAACAGTGACACTGCTGCGTCCTGATTGGCTGAAGTGTTGCCCACTTCTCCTTGCACTCCACTGCCTCTGTTGCTCTGCTGATGTTTAGATATGTGGTCCTTTGGGTGAACTGAGTGTTGCTGTAGTCTGTTGTAGTCTGTTTGTGAAATACCAGTATGTTGTGGTTTGCAGAAATCCTCTGGTAATTTTCAAAGACAGTGCCCCCATAAGGAATATTTGGGTTCTAACAGAGAACCACTTGGGGCATCTGGAGGCTCTTAAAGCCTGTTGGAAGTTTCTCTTCCCTGGTGTTAACCTCAGTGTTTGTTATTTTCTATTCTCAGTGGTGCGAGGGTTGGTCTCTGGCCCGTTTATTTTCAAAGGGATGGGGAGAATCAAACACATGGTTCCAGTCTGTGCAGGTGGGATTTTTTCTACACTTACGCTTCAAGGCTACCCCTTCTTTAATAGAGATGGTGCAGTCCATGAATGCCATTTTATTGTTATGCAAATTCACCTTTGTGAAGCTGATGTTATCATTTACTGTGTTGATGTGTGATTGTGAAAACCACCAACTCACAAATTTAGATTATTTGCAGCCAACTACCATCCACATGAGCCAGTATTTTTTCATACCTGCGTGTGTTCAAAGTTTTTCAAAGTAAGATGTAGTGCTGAGACCATTGTCCAGCCAATACATAAGCCATAATACCCTATGTGGTGTTCAAATACAGTCCAGCATTTACCATGCTCATGCTATTCAGAGTTTGGTCCCATTGTGACTGTCATAACTTCCACTGAGTTTTGTTGTTGATGAAATACACATAAAGATAAGTGTGCAATTTTTCTACACTATGGTCTCATCTGCTCCCAATTCCCCAGATATTTGATGGAAAAAATCCTCAGAATCGTCTATGTTGTGCCAGCTAGAGGATTTAGGACAATAGACAGATACTTGGCATAGCTATCAAATGCATACCACTGACAGCTGGTTGGACCAAAGCCTTATTTATTTATTTATTTTTTACATTATTTGCAAGAATAGCGTTGATGGCAGGCTACTGCTTATGAATTAATTCCTAGTTTCTTTGGTGATTGTGAAGAATCAATAATCTTACTCTGTAGGAACTGGTATCTCTTATCAAAATGTGCTGTCAGCATCAAGATGATCACTTGTGTTTATCACCACTGTTTCTGTCTCCTTGTCTACAAGCAGTATGGTTATTTCCGAGTGTCTATCAAATTCAACCAAAGCTGTCTTCTCCTGTGTTGTTAAGTTTGGCAGGGGTGCTTTGAGGTTTATTATATCTCCATTTTAGTGTTGTCATGTCTGTGTCACAGATGTTGTTTTCCTAAATGTCTGACTTCTGTGGCTGTGATCAGTTGTCTTTTGTATTAAAGCTGCTCATGCCACGGGGAGTATTAATTTTTAGACCTTCCACACATATTCAGGACATTCAGACAAACCCTCATTTTCTCAGTTCGGTGAACAAGAAGAAGGCATATTACTGACCTCAGTCAAGGACAAAGAGAACAACAACTTAGTATTTTTCTGGACCAGACAACTCATCATTTTAAATATGAGATAGTCTTGTGCTGTTCATATTCTATATTTAAACAGCATAAAACACACATCTTATGTCTGATTCTCCACAGCAAAAATCATGTGGTAAAGCCAATAGATCAGAGAAGGAATTCAAATTTCATTTCCAAAGCGATTTCCACGGTGCAAATGCAACTCCTTCAACAACCCACCCCTCCATCCCTCCACATTGTCATCTCCCCTCAAGCCCAACGAATCTGTTTAAAATCCTCCCAAACATTGGACTCATAGTCCCCGGCACTGTTGCCATGGAGGCCACCTCAATATCAAGTTTTCCTCCTCCTAATATGGTTACAGGCCTTATGAACAGCACATTTCATTATGGCCCCACAAACCAGATTAAAGCTGTTTTGCCCTGAAACAACTGAGGGCCTAAACCAGCTGTCATAGTTTATTAGAGGGTGGGGCTGGTACAAAAGCAGGCTTTGGATGTTCTGAGATGAGTCCTTATTCGACCATCATGTTTATCCAGTGTTTGTGAGCAGGGATACATATATTTTCATGTCTATGAAATCATACTCCGATATCCCTCCAGTGCTGAATATTAGGTCTTTATTTTTAGTTCTGCCTGGCTCCTGCTTTGTATGAGACAACATTGTTACTCATGTTTCTTTCATTAATAACAGCAGATTCATCTGCAGCAGCACTAACATTTAGAAGCTATCATCACCAGCTAACTGGTTTTTACTATTACAAACCGTCTATCATGACTTTCCCTCGTCATACTCAACATCCTCCTCTTGCTCCCTCGCCTTGTTTCAGAGGAGCTTTGCCTTAGTACTAACACTAACAAACATAAAGCTCACAGAGACAAAAGCCTAACTGTCAAACACTGCCAAAATGAGCTCCCACACACTAAACAATGTCTTAGACTGTGTGTGCTGCACACTGCTGTATGGCCAAATATGTTATGCACGGGGCTGGTATTCCAGTAGGCGGGTAAAGTACAATATATTGTAGTAGGCGGCTCTTATGGAATTCAAATGTTTCATACCTCAAAGATTAAGGAGAGAGCTGATAATTCCAGTTTAGAGACAGTCATTCAGATTAAGCCTCTCTCTCCCTTTCTCCCTGTGGCTCTGTGCATTTTAGTGGGCAGCCGGAGCCTGCAGGAAAACACAGGGTGAAGAGAACTCAGCTGCCACCACCAGCCAGCACTACTACTAGATACTGTATATGCATGTGAAACTGAGTGTAAGAGTTTTTCCATGGGGGGGGGGGGGGGGTTAATAATCATTATCAGTTATTGTCTGAGCCTGAGACAGATCTCCCAATGGTCACAGTGCTTCTCATTTGATATTCCTTATTCTGCAGAGACTTGCTAATCAATAACCCTATCAAGCCTCTTATCTTTCAAGGTCACAGGCATCTAAAATAGACCATATTTCAAATCCTCCTCTACCATTTTTCATCACTGTGATTTTAATGGCATTTCTTAAATTTTTAAGGCAGTGAAGTTCACAGGACATAACGTGCCATGTAGATAATCTGTATTCCTATGGTACCCCTGGGTGCCACTGTAGATAGTTATCAAACATTTTCTTACTTTTCTTACTGAGACACTAAAACCCGACAAATGAACTAGGGTCATTTATATTTTATCCAGATTTTAATGAATCGTGAGTTAGGGAATCCTCCTTTGAACGTTTTGATGAATATTCCATGTCAGCGGATACATCATTTGCCCCAGTAATGATTTTACCACAGCACCACATGAGAAAAAGAACATATATCTTGCTGTTCTGCAAATCGTTACTGAGCAATATCACCTGCCTAGATAGCTTAAGCAGGATTTTTTTTCTTTTGCGAGAAACAGATTGATGTGAAGAAGGCGTGGAGTTAATGCAAAGTAAATGCAAAGCCTCTCTGTTTTGATTTCTGTCTTTCACGGAGCAGCAGGGGGAGCTAGTAGGCCAGAAACAGAGTTGGGGGAAGTTGGTTTCTTGTGAACTCAAAGCAGGAGCTGAGGGTTTTCTCTTCAGATGTGGTGCATGAGCTCCTCAACAACACAAACACAGCTCCTTTTTTCTGCTGCTAAGTGTGCACAGTGCACACAAAATACTCAAAAACAGATTTAAAAAAAAAAGAAAAAATAAATGTAACCACGCTGTCTTTGGCTTTGACATAGAAAATCGTGTAGCTGTAGAGATTTGCCAGTGTGCCCACCTCTCTGTACACTCACCAAATTTTGTGTCACGCTTTTAAATGCTGCTTGTTGTATATTGCATAAGGAATAAATCAAATAATAGGCCGCAATTCTGCCTTTGCAGTCACAAAACTGTGAAATCAGCAGCTGAACAATATAGCTGAACCGTCCATTTCAGATTTCAAAAATAAGTCACCGTCTGGAAGTATAAAGAACACTCTGCACTTTGCCAACAAAGATAAACACCTGACTCAAAAAAGCAGGTGGCTTTGCATCTTCTATTGTTATGCTTGTCTTTCCAAAGGTTAGTGCAGTAGCTCTCATTACATGAAAGTGCTTCAGTACAACTGCACCTCTTATGACAAAGGGCTCACACTGGGTTTGATTCTCCACCTTTTTTTCTGTTTCTTCTTCTACTTTAGCATCTCACTATTCTCTAGCTGTCCGAATCAAGGAACTGGGTTCATGAAATAGTGAACAGTCTGTCACTGGATATATTCCACATTGTGCCTTGCAAATTCCAGAGTTTATCGTTCTTCTCTCTTTCATGTCCTTCAGAACTTATTGACTATAAATTATATGTAGCCTAATGTGTTTTTAATGTTTAGGGCAATCTGAGCCTTTTAAACATATTCTAAGGGGGTCTTTGAGGGAGCACATGAGTTCTGGTATCAAAAGTTGTTCAAATCTATTGAGTACAGTGAAACGTTTCAGTTTAGAGTGCCTCTTCTCATGATAATTGGTCCCTGTGAAGATATCATTTTGAATAAACACTGAGCCAATGTGAAATAGTTGGGGGAAAAAAAAACAAAACAATTAATGCATTGTAAAATTTTCCAAAATCAGAAAGAATTCAAACAGGCACAGTGCAATCCTAGTACACTATGCCTCTTTCATTAGCCCCTTCCTGCACCCTAAATGTCTCAGATAACCCGAATTACATCACCATGACATAATGATGGTCAGCTTTTTTTTAGAAGCTCCTATTTTGAGCCATAGTAGACAGTCATAGTCTTCACAGGTTGAACAGTAATGCTAATGATGAGAGAACTGATCGACTATATAAATAAGTGACATGCCGCTCTAAATGTAGCACATTTCAATTCTTTCAAAACACTTTGTCAGTTGCAAATTAAAAGTATATTAATATGTTTTCTAGGGGACAGTGTTGCAACCCTTCTCGAACAACTGAGCTGAACTTGTTTACTGGGCCTCCTGTTCGCCAAGAAGTAGAAGTGTCGCTCAAAGGATTTACAATATAAGAGGGTCATAAATAAGTTGCAGACGTGGCCTGGTTTGACTTAAAAAAAACTATAGAGTGACTATCATCTTTTTGTTTTGGTTATGATGTTTAAGCTCACAGTGTGTGAATGCACTCTGGGCTTTGACCATCTGGATCTTAAGCACCAGCATGCTCCTTAGTGGCTTTGAATTCCATCACTGAACTATCCCTGAGCAGCTATTGACATCCGAGAATGGCAGCTTTATGAGCCAGGAAGTTTGTTCCTTTCTTCTCATTGGAGGTAAAGAGAAAAGAATAGATATCATTATGAGACGTGCCTCATTAAAAAGAGGGCTAATGGCTGCTCTTTAACGCTGAGCCTGGGCTGCCTCTGCAGACATCAGTGCTCTACACTGATTGCCACTGCAGCCCCAGCGTCACTTAACTTCACATTAAATCGGCCTGTGCTCTGTCTGCTTTGAACTCTGCACGAACGAGAAGCCAGTCAGCAGATTAATGATGGCAAAACGACCTATTCTCTTTCCCTTTTCTTAGTGAGAAGCAATGAGAGGCACTAACGCCTGGAGAATAGAGGCTGAGCTCTTGGAGGCTTTTGTGGAGAGAATGGAGAAAGCAAAAGGAAAGGAATTACTTTAACCCAAGAAGCACACAACATCATGATTTCTCTTCACTCATCACAGCTTTGTTGAGTATTTCTTTATATTTCTTTATACATCAGCACTACATTAAACATACTACATTATGACATTTAATCAGGTTTCAGATTTATATTTATATGTCAAATGACTGTTTTTCCTTATTAATATTTCTAACAGCTTGTGTGTCACTGTGTAAACTGCATACATAAACCTTCATAAAATATCTGTTTGGAGACAACAGGCTCACAAAATGCTAATATGCCCTGAATTTTAACTCAGGCTCAAATCACACTTCTTAACTGAGGGCAACAAATGCAAAAATGAGTCTTGGAATCAATTTAAAGACTGCAGTCAAAATTAAGTTAATGCATAACTTATTCTCTGAAAAGATGGTGATATTTATTCTGGGAAACGTTCCAGCGGTGCTCAGGCCGTTACTCAAGCACCAGCTGAACAAAAGGAAAGAATACTGAGCCACTTTTCTTTTCCAAAGTTATTTTCTCGCTCACCTTGGGGTAGATTTGACAGGAAAGGAACAGCTCACATGATGATGGCAACTAAATCCTTCCAGACACTATTGTCTATCTCATTCAGACAGATAGCCACAGTCTCAATATTGGTTAGGTTAAGAAGGTTTTTATCAAGTGTTGGAGTATTGGCCTGCTCATTGTGTATGTTTTCATCATTAGGTGAGGACCTGTGTAAGACACTGGTATATCATTGTTCGTAGGTCTCATACATTATGCTGGTTTGTGTAGGGAACAGACAAATAAAAACCTGTTCAGGACTCAAGGCTGTATATAACTGTGTATAACCAGACAAGTACAGAAATTCATGGCTGCAACCACAAAGAGTGAACAGATCTAAAGCTATGCTTTCTTTCTGGCATTTAATGTTTTGCTTACAACAGACCTAGAGATCTTTCTGAATGCCCTTGAGTATGACAGCAGACATTACAAACGCCTCCATCACACAGTGGTGTTTAGCTCTTGCCGAATGTAAAGGAACTAGGAGTTACTGTGCTGCTGTGCACAACCCCTATATTGACTTGTGGCCTCCTGCAGGGAGGAACCAGTGTTCATTGAATATTAATGTTGGGGACATCACTGAAAGAAGGCCAGGAAACAAATGCTTGACAACACAAAGAACTCTGACAAACTCAGCAAGTCAGTGTGACAAATGCCCATTTCTCAAAAGTGTGTGTTGAAAGAAGCTATATTCAAATGAACCTGTCACCTGCAGCACTGTACAGTAGCTTGTTCCTGTTTCACATGGCTTTCTGTTCTTTTGATATTGTTATTTGTAATATCTTGCAAAATAGGCAGCTTTTAGTTGATTTTGATGATTTTGATGTAGAGTTCCAACTGATTCCAGATCAGGTCAACACATGGTTAATGAAGCTGTCACCACGTGGGACAATAGATAGACAGATTGTTTGACAACCTCCAGGCCCTTTTTATTAATTTAAAGCTTGTCTCAAATCCAGAAAATATAATCAGTGTTCGCACTCTGAGTATATACTCATGACATAATAGAAAGCCAATAGAGACAGCACAGCATTATAGACACTATTAAAAGCATAGCATCCTACAAGACACATTACAGGGAAAAAAAAAAACATTATATAATTTGCTATACTATTTTCCGAGATTTGGAGATGTCTGGTGTATGACATATCATGCTGCTACCCTCAACTACCGTTAAACCACTGGCCACTACTTTACTACTGTACTGTACTGCTCTAAACTACAAATTATTGTGATGTTGAATGAATGTGTGTATTTTTTTCCCTCAGGTGGTCTGTTAAAGAGTCAGAGTCACAGTAAGACTTTAAATAAAGCTGAAAAAATGGACGTAGGTAGCCACATTAAAGTGAAACAGCTGGGATCTAGTGCTGTAGTGAGTTCTGTTCTGGTTCTGTAAAAATATCATTCACATGAGAGGTCAGAAAATAAACAAGGACCTCATCCAATCTAATAGTGCAGTAACAAGCCTTACACAGTAGCATGTAACACTTCCTTAAGCGTGGGTCACTGTGTGATTTCGCAGTTATAAAACTGTTAAAACACAGCTCAGCTGTCACAGGATTTGTGGAGTCTGAGTTGCTTTGATGTGGTCCACAGTGATGTTGACATAAGGAAATAGTATAAAGAAACCAAACAAACAGATGCAGACACCCACACAGCTGTGAGCACACAAGTGATATGAAACTGTTTATGACCATACATAAATATGCAGACAGAGAGAGGCGGAGAGAGAGAAACCAGGAGGAGGGGCGTGAGGAGGGTAGGAAAGAAAATGCAGGACCGAAACAGAAAGAGAGCGACAAAGGGACACTGCCTGCAGGGATCTGTTTTTCTGTTTACAGTCTTTACATGTAATTTTTTTTTTACATTATTCCACCAATTGTTATCAAACATGTCCTCGGGCAACATACTGGGTTGGTTAACTACCCAATATTGTGCATAGTATATCCGCTGACAGCACAATGCTTTTGCTTTAACAATGCAGCAACAATGAATATGCTAACAGCTCCCTTTCTGTGAACAACAACAAAAAAAACTTGTTCAACTGAAAAGGCCATTCTTCAGGATGGCTCATGTGTGAATGGCCTGGGCTGTGTGCAATAATCTGCCCTTTAGCAGAAAAAAAGCAATTTCTCAACAGTTTCCTGAACTAACATGTCCATAGGTTGCACGCTTCCTAACCTTCTATACCAACAAGAGCATTAATATCAATTTGTGTCACTTCATTACAGTTTGCCATTATTTTACATCAGGACTGCAAATTCTTGATGTTCCCTTTGCTATGAGCCTAAGATTAAAGCTCTAACGACCACTCCCTCCTCTCATTAGAAAGCTTGCCCAGATCCACTTTTCATCTGAGCCTGTCACACACTCAGACTCGCCTGTCAGCCAAATGAAGATAGAAGAGCCCTCAGAGAGACTTTGTTTTTTTACCCCCTCAGCATTTGGGTTGTTTTCTTTTCTCATCACAGGCCTCATTCAATTTCTCACAAATTTAAGTATGTATTTGTGTGTGTTGGCACGTGTGTGAAAGTGTGAGTGAATTACTACATACAGGCCATGATGCAAATAATTGGTGACATGACCTTTTAGCAGTTGTATCCTTTTGCCATACATAGCATATCAATTACACCAGTTTAATTACAATGGGAAGATGGCTAAAGCTAATCAAGCCACTACAGAATCTGTTGCCCAATAACCCTGCTGATGTCTAAGTCTGCAATAAACCTGGGGACATTTTATCCTTACTGCTAACAGTCTTTCCTCTTCTAAGGTTTTGATGGCCTTATATTTTAGACTCTAATCAGATTGCTCTGCAGCACTAAGCACCACGAACTCAAAAACAAACATCTCTCAGTGGCGTCAGCTGTGTGGGTTTTCCGGATAATGATCAGAGTTTTTAGGCTGAGTTACTCTGTCCAAGTCCATTATCTTCCTGTAGAAAATGTGTGTATTTATGGCATCTCCACTGACACGGTTTTTAATAATTCAGTGATTGCCATATGTAAATTATTCCATGAGACCCGCTCCTCTCAACAGGAGGAACAATTTGAAAGATGAAGCTGCTACAGGCATTTTTAAGATGAACAACAATTTCAGTGCAAGAACAATATACAGAGGTGTTAAAATATTCAGCATCCCCCTCAAACAGTCTTTGCCACTCTCTGGCTTATTGTGCGCTGATGGAATGCATGATAATATGCAGTTGATATTGGTAAAGGAGCTGCATAATGCTATGTACTTGAACGTAATGTCTTTGCATGAAATACTATTATTGCCCAACAACTAACAGTCTGCACTGATATTCTTTTCTAAGGAATGATTATAGAGGGGAGGTTGAGACCTGGAGTAGTGGACAATGCATATAAAAGAGCGGTCAAAAGTTTTCTAGAAGACCTCAATTTTTCCAGTTTTACACAGTGTAATGTCTCAGTTCTTCTGAAATGTATTGTACATGCAGTGTGCTTTGCTTTCATCATCTATCCAGTCCATCCCACACCACCTCCACAGGGTTTAAGTCTAGACACTTGCTCTTCCATCATGTAAAGCCATCATCATCTGTTTTAGTTCATTACTAATCACTCTTCCTTTGTTGCTTTCCTTTTTTTTGCCAATCTGATAGCAATATAGAGGACTACTTTCTGCATTTTAGTGTTATCTTAAGAATGTAGTGTGAGGATGAGGATGTAGTAACACAGTTTGATCCAACACCGCCTTTGTACAGACAGAGTTTATAAGTCATCAGCAAATGATGGGGTACCTGTAGAAAGTGTTTTCATTAACTTCCATTTATTTCCATTGCTACACGAAGACAGCAACTTATTCTGATACTGAAAAATGAAATTCACTACATTTTTCAGTTTTGGTTTTGGTTTTCTTATCCTGGACAGTTTACCACATACATTTTTTACCATTTATGGTTATTCACTGGACTGGAAAAATGATGCATGGCACAGTGGTTAACATGGTCACCCCACAGCAAGAAGCTTCTGGGTCCAAAGCCCAGGTGTACGTAGGCCCTCTCTTTGTGGAGTTTACATGTTCCCCCTGTCTCTGAATGGGTTCTTTCCAGGTACTCCAGCTTCCTCACACTGTCCAAAGATATGCAGATTAGGCTAATTGGTGACTCTATATTGCCTGTAGCCTGTAGATAGACTGGCGGCCTGTCCAGGGAGTTCCCCACCCTTGCCCTATGTCAGCTGCACCACAACCCTGCACAGATAATGCATGGATGGATGGAAAAATGGCAGTGTACGAAAACTTTGGCTGGTGGTGTGTATATCTCATATCCTCACAAATTTCCCAAAACAAGCAGGTGTTTTAGTTCTCTGCTGTGCTTTGCTGGGTTTTGTAATAAATCACAATTCAAAGACCTTTGCCTTGAATCAATACAAAGCGCCACGCCAGCACTATCTCTGCCTTATTACAATATGGTTAGTGTCATTGGAAATGAGTTCCCAGCAAGTGTCCCGCTAGTTCTTTAAAAATGCATAGGATTAAGAGGGAGTGGTGTGCTGCAGTGTCAATCAAGCTCAACCAAGTGAGTAAAGAAGAAGAAGAAAAAAAAAGATGCTTGACGGTTTCTACAGACAGTGCTTTCAGGATATTGGGTGCACTTACACCTTCCCTCTTCCAGATATAGACCCAATGTCAGTTCTCTGTGGAGTGGAACAGAAAAGCCAGTCTTAATTTGACAATTTTTTGGGCTGAAATACATGTAGAAATGAAAACTAATGATTTTGACCTGATTAAGAGCATTGAGACATCACTGTAGACGAAATATTCTCACTTCACATCATGTATGAAAGGAAATTCAAATTCAGCTTAATTTGTTTATCTGAGAAACAAAGGACTGTGGGCGTTTCAACGCCGGTTGCAGTGTCTTTCATGCTGTCAGTATACTTTACTTGGACAGTGGCTGTGACAGCACAAATACTTGTGATGAAAGAAAATCCCTGGTTGATTCATGTTAGTGATGTGAAAATGTGAAAATTCGCTTCCTGTGTTATCTGCAGTACCAGCTGACACCCAGCACATAAAACATGACCCTGTATCCATTTCAGCATCGGGCTTTATATCTGAGGAAAAAAACAAAAACAGCAATCAAAAAGCTTATGCATCTAAACCATTTGAGACTACAAATGTGAAAGTAACTTCCATGAATTTAGACTCTTTCAGGGCAGAGCAACAGATGAAAATATTCACTTTGGATCGTTGATCAAGTTGAGTTATTTCTAGAATGTGCCCAGCAGGTTTGTGCAATACCACTAGTACAGTTGAAACAGCATAAGGATGACTGAAGCAACTGAGAGAAAAAGAGAGCAAAAGAGAACTGAAATGGTAGTTAGCTTATTTTGTAGTTAAGTCTCTGTTCGAATTTCCATTCACAAACTGAATATGTCTGCTGTGAAGTACCAAAATGTTTTATGTTCTCTGCTGTTATATTTTGCAAGGCTGTTATTCGACTTCACTGAAACATAATACATATTTTTTTCTCCAGACTGAATTATGTCAAGAATGAGCAAAGGATTCCCCTGAAATTTTGTATAGTCAGTCACTGTCCCCTGAGGATAAATCCTAATGACTTTTGATCCCAGACTTTTCCTCTGGTGCCACTAACAGGTTTAGGGTGGAAAGCTCTAAAATTTTGTTCACACATTTGGGGATCCCTTAACTTTTCAAGAATGACATCACGTCCAAACTTTGATTACTTTGTCTTACAACAAAGTATCTGCAAGGCTGATATCATTGCAGAGCAACAATTGTACTCATGTTTTGAATGGCCCTTGAATTGTCCCTGAGTGACAGTAATTTCTGTATGAAGAAAGCCTCGACAGAGCAACCAAAGCGCTATCCCTTTGTTTTTGTCCTAACTGATCTTACTATTTATGACTATTTGTCAAGCGCAAGTTTATTCTAGTCTCCAGGCCCTCACTGTTCACGACACCTTAGTTCCACATATACAACAGCTTTCATAAAATGTTTTTGGTACTAGAGGTCAATTTAAAACCATATTCATGAAATGTTGTGATGTGTTGTTCAATTTAGCTTGTGGTTTACAACAGTGACTTTTTTGAGCAGGCTTTTTAGTTTCAGCTAAAAATAGTTGGCAATACTATGTCATGCTAACATCAGCATTTAGCATTTAGAATAGGGTCCAAAATCACAACTACCATAAATTATTGCTTTATTTACTTTTTATTATAACTTTTGAATATAGGATGGTACAGTTCATGACATTGAGATGATATATTTCAATAGGTTCCAAGTCTCTTCAAATACAAATATCTGACTGAACCCTTCATAGGGCAATTCTGTCAGTGGCCACATTGCTACATACACCATACACCAAAAAAAAAGGTCCATTAGAAATTCATTTTTCTTCTAATTTTCCATTCAGCTTCACCTCACTGCTGCAACAACAGAATCTAATCAGAACAGACTTCACATTTTGATATGAAGAGCTGCACAGTTAATGTCACGAGTAAAGATAAAATGTAACACAATGATGAATAATGACTTGCTGATGTAAATGCTAGTCTGTGAAATGAATGCTATTTGTCATACAGGAAGAACATGCTTATATCGGCACATGGAGGGATGGATCTTGAAAAGATTATAATGATGACTTGAGCTCTATAGCTAATCTCTCTCAATCTAAAGGAGATGTAGCTAAATTCTTACATTGAAGTTCATTTCTCTGACATCTCTGACAAACCATTTTATACCGACCGTGGTGTAAGTTGTGTAATGAGGCAACACTCGTATGACCACAGTCATCTGTAAAAAAGTTGACTGAGCACATATGTTTCACTCTTATCATGCATCTTACTTACAATTCCCTCCATTCAGAGCTGAACAGTTCAGCAACCCTCATCCACTTTTGGCTCGAACTCCACAACAGGGAGATACAATTGTTATTCAGTTATTTTGGGAATTTATTTCAGCAACCGTTTGGTAACAAGTATGTATACATCTCCACCTCAGTGGTTTTAATTTTGCATTAGTTTTTTTGCATTAGTACACTGTATGATTTCTTAAAATCATACAGTGTACAATGGCTAATTGATACATTTAATACAAAATAATAGGTCATTATTTTATAAAACCAAGTTTCAAAAAAGCTTTCTGATCAAGGGAATAAAAGACTGAGCAGATGACTTTAATCAGTACAACAGACGGACAGAGACTACAGACAGAGAGTACAGTGATAATAAATACTTAAATCTAAAAAAGCTGAATTTAAAAGTTGGTTCTGGGCAAAACGCTTTAACAGATGGGATGATTAACAAGTCAGGCTGATGGAGTAAAAAAGGAAATGGCAACAAGGATGAAATCCTTAACTTTTCTGACAAAAGAAGAGCCAAAGATTATAATAAATAGACCAGAAGATAACTGAGTATGTGTGAAATATGCACAGATTAAATATTTATAGCTAGATACTCCATTTTGTTTTGTTCTCTACTGCAAACTTTGAATTAAATTCTTTTTGTTCAAAAACTTAGAATGAGATACCAAACACATACCCAAAATAAATGTAAATTCCATGCAATGATAGGCAAATTCACATAGTAAATTATTCAATCTACACTGAAGCTGTAAAGGTTTGAAACAGAGACTAGCAAAACCTCGAGCACCTTAAAAAATTCAGCTTTCAGCTCTTTATGAGCACATCTTGGCATGACATTCTTTCAGTTTTCTCCACTATTTCTACTTCCTGGCTATATTTAATTTCCCCTCCAGTGCAAGCAGTAATTCATGTTCCCTGGGACTGAATTGTAGTAGTAAAAAAATGTTCACACTCACAAAGTAGGTTTGTGAAGGAAAGTTTGGCTCCTACTCTGGATTCAGTTCTCTGTGCCTCAGTGGAAAGAGTAAGTAAGTATTGTTCCAAATCACTTCAGGTATGTATGAGTGAGACACAAGCCTCAAACTTTCACTTTCATTCACTAGAAAATCCATTTGGTTGCTGTTGTGCAGCCAAGCAGCCTATTTATGGCTCCCATTGCACTGGCCTCTAGCGGTGGAATCAGACAACTCCTCACTGCTTCTCTCTCACAGGATGAGTTGTTTGTGTGCGTGTGCTTAACAGACATGGAAAACAGCTCACAAACGGAGGCAAGCCTTGACTGCTAATGCACTGAACAAAGTTAAAAACTGGTGAATAATTTGGCGGGTTGAGTATAACTAATATCTTAGGCAGAGGGAGTTAGAGAAACAGCAGAGAAACACTGGAGGTCTCCTGATGCAGTGAAAATAAAGTCAAATGTGTAAATGACTACAAATAAAAAGCCACCATCATGAGACAAATTTGTACCATTAAATGTAATTTGATTGTAAGTGATAAAGTCTGTATTTCTGGCTACTGAAGCAAATTACCCTTAAGAGTGTTTTGTATTGCTGTGATCAAAGTTTGAATGTTGTGTTGGCCATGCCCCACAATTACATTTCACGTATTGCAACTAGCTGAAAATAGTGAGGATGTCTGTTCTTTTTCTGCAGGGCAATGTGTGCAAAGACAGAGGCTTACTACTTCTATCTGTCTCTGTAAACGCATTTTAATACCTGATGCCTACAGTGTGTCAGGATGGATAATAGTGCCACAGAGAAGGAAGGAGGGATAATTTCTTTCTCTCAGTCCCATCTGGCAAGATTTTGTTTCCAGCTTTGGGGATTTGAAAAGTCAAAACTTACCAGAGATGGTGGAGATTTGGGCTTTTAATGCAGTTTAGGGTTTATTTAGGAACCTGTCAACAAATCTCACCAATTCTTGCCATCTCATTTGGGGAACTACTAATAGATAAGTTAGCGTAACACTGTCCACATCCGCACACAGAATTTGGTTAAAAAAACTTATTAATGTAATAAGATAATTTATACTCACATCATTCACATTCATTTTAATAACTCCATAGTCCAAGATGCATGTAATATGTGAGAGATAATGCAAACATGTCTTCTGTTTAATTTACTTCCTATATGGTTCATTTGTTTGCTTTCAATAGACAGCATCACTGAGAAAATCCTTCTCCACTGCTCTGAGTTCCAGAAACTCTGGGCAGCTGGAATTCATGAACTCAGAAGCACAGTGAAATGCAAACATATCCATATTGTTGATCTAATAAGTCTCAGACTCAGACTCATTTGCATCCCCTGACATCCTTCTGTCACTACACAGGTTTAAAAAAAAAAAAAAAAAAAAAAAAAATAGAAAACTTGACTGATTCATTTTGTCAAAAAGCTTCACAACATGCATTTTAGCTGCTTTCTGGTCAAACTGTTGTGGCTCTCAAAGCAAAACATAGACTCTCAATGGATAATAGGACCTCAATATATACACCATAAAGCCACTGCTTTACACCACATTGCTATAATGATATGTGGCACATAAATGCCTGTGAGATCTGTTTGCTACCAGGCTGCATCCCATGCCAATAGCAAATATTCACACTCTTTGGGCACATTCAGATAAAGAGGATTTTTTGTGTGTGCGTGTGCATGCATGAGGTTGAGAGAGAGCTGCATGAATGAATAGCTTTGAGGAATGTATGATTGACAGTGAGTGTTTAAGACAGTGGACCATCTGTATCACTCTGGCACAGACCAATGCTCCATGCTTGTATGGTATTGAACTTGACCTCTGTTGGTTCTAGTGTGATTGGGCTTTTCATTGAGCCGACAGCTGTGCAACCCACCAGCGTTCAGACCGTAACAGGAGAAAATGACTAACCACATAATGAAACCTCATCTTCATGCCACTTAGACAGTGTCTGCTTTAACACTTCACAGTGGGTGTGACGTATATGGAGGATTGTACTAACACACTGGTTCCTGAACATCTTTGACTTAATTTCTTTTACGAATTTCATGGTAAGAAATCAAATCAAATTGATTTTAATTATTTCTGCAAAGATTTGTAAACCATCTCAGAGGGCATAAAAATGATTTAAACTTTGTATGATTCCTGTTCTGGTTTTATAGTAATGGAAAGAACTATTACCTGCAGTGCAGTGATGATACCAAATATAAACTCTCACTACTCATTAAACTGATCATCTAATTATTCTGACTAGTATAAGATGGGAAATATGCTTTTTTTGTTGAGAGTTAGGTAATAAATTGATGTCTGTAAAGCGAATATGCAGATGGAAGAAGGAAACTGCATAAATACAGGAGGAGTCTGAGGAGTCTGACTTTGTCAAGAGATAAAGATTAAAATGTATACATTATAATATTTATAATTATAATTATAGTCATAAACTTTCACAAAGATTAAATGCCAAGTGTGGTTTTACAGAAGACATTTTTTAGTCAGGTCTTTAAGAGTCTGGAGTCTCAGTCTTCCTCAAGTCTTGTTATCTATGCTAAGCTAACCAGCTCTATTTTGTGCACAGACACCAGAGTGATATTTGTGCTCTGTTAGAAATCTGAGCAACATAAGAAAATGCTTGAATTACCTTAAAATACCTATTCTAACTTAAAAATATTCAGATGTACAAGGCAGTAATGCCAACAACTATGTCAATGAAATGTGATAAAATTCTCACTTTTCATTCATTAACACGTTACTGGATTTGCACAACCAAAAAGTGCATTTGTCATGCAAGTATACTGAAACTACTGAAGCAGTCAAACTATAGATACTTTATAACAGTTATTATTATGACCAGAATGGGAATTTCATACAGCTTTAGATGAATAAACAGCATATTATTGGAATTTAAAGACACTTAGAGTTATACAAACTAGGGACATGTCCTGGACATATTGTAGGTCATGCATCCGTATCTCCTCCTATCACCTGAAATACACAAATTAGCTGATAAATACAGACACATTGTAAGCTACAGATTCTAGCTGAATGATAGCATTAGCAGCTGTTGTTATCTTTAACTTCAATAAAGCATTGACAAGAGGTTTTCCAAGAGTTATCTAGGGAGAAGCAGCAGAGCACAACAGGGAACATCAAGGATGACAATGTTCATCCCAGGTTTTCATTAAGATCTCTGCAGAAAAGCTGTGCTTTGCATGGAATATGAGTTGCCTCCCCCTCGTCCTATCATGTGCTGAAGCGCACGCCTCCCACTGCTTTTAGATTAACTTTGTACTCCCTCTTTCACTGTTGAAGCAAGGCTTTCATATCATTCCACCTGGCATGTCGTTAACTCCTTCAGCTGATAAATGCAATTCACAGCTTCCAGTCTTCCTAATTCAGCAATGCTGCACAAGCTACACCAACTGAATAAATTAGATTTAATATCACAAAGTAGCAGAGAAGAAGAGAAACTTGAGAGCAGAGGTTTGTGAAATAGACTTCGATCAGCGCTTCTTCGATCTCATCTTGGATTCTCCTCACTCTGTTCAGTATTACTGAGAGATTTGGTTTCTCTGAGACTTCCATTATTCTCTTCTCTTTGTTTTTTAAATGGCAGTTGTGACAGGTAGACTTTTTAACAGAACGTTTGAAGATACTATTTTATCTACATGAATCATATATTGGTACCTACTATACTTCCTGTACACGATCTAGAATATGGAAATGACTAAGCTTGGATAATAATGAACACTAGAGTGAATCATCATATAACATAAATATGGACAAATTAATGTGATGAACAGAAGAAACATTTCACCTCAGGAAGTTACAGACTAACTGGATGCAGTTCCTTAAAATGACCTGTCAAGTTTTTAAAAAATCCTGAAAAGGCATTCAAAGGTGAAATGTTTGCCATTGGTCTGCATCTTTGGGACCCATTGGGTCACTCAATACTGATCTGTATGACACCACAATGATGGAAGACATCCATCTACAGTAAGCAAATCTCTATTAAATGTCATTTTCAATTAAAAGTGTGCCTCTGAATATTATGACTCCCTCATCTCATTTATGCTCTTATTCTTCTGCCTTTTCATTGCTTTAAGGCCGAGGATGATTTTCCTCCATTAACACTTAACGCACAAACTATTAGAGGGCTTTTACATCAAGGCTTCCTGCTTGCTGAGGTGAAGGAGGGACGGTGCTTTATGCTCTGTCATTTGTTCAAGCAGGTAAAGTCCGCTGTCACTGATGATTGGACCTCAGAGAGCCGTATAAGGACCTGCAAAAGGGAGTGATTGAACAGATTGCCAGAGCCCCTGAATGTGTGTGACACCAGAGGGATGTGTGTGTGTGAGAGGGGAGAGAGGCGAACAGACGGGCAGACAGGAAAAGCGGGAAGAGAGGAAACCATTATCCAAAGTGAATTTACATTTTTCTCCCGCCAGCTTCTGCCTGTATTCCACTCCAATGAATATCCCACTGATAAAACAATTAGACTAAGAGACAAAACACTGGTTTCAAAAGCATTACTCATGGTTGGCAGTTACATATTTTCCACTGTTTCATTGCATATTTCATATAGACAAAGTCTTTAATCATCTACTTACACAGTTCACATGAAGCATTTATGTTACACTTAATTGAACTGATGGTACTGTAACTACACAAGCCATATTATTCAGTACAAATGTCAGAGGAAGTAAGTTCTGGGAAAAATTGTACTAAAACCTGTTGTTTCAGCATGATTGCTTTAGCCAATGGAAGCCTTTCAGTCATGCTCAGCTGGGCATTATGTCCATTTCCTTCCAATGGTAGGAGCCAGAGGCTGTTCTAGGCAGACTGGCCCCAGTGACACAGGATGTGATGAGAGACTCCTGTTGCATTTGTGGACAGATCTTATTTATCTCACAAAAGGGCATCAGAAATGGCTTAGCCAGTGATCTATCCAGACTCATTTTCCCTGCTGGATGTCCTTTCACTTGTCAGCTGGAGATATGGCAAACATCAGACCATAATTAGCACTAAACCTAGAGCTACTTTTCTTAGGAGCAATCTACTGTACCTACAGACCAAATGATGAAAGCTTTTCTAGTAATCATATTAGGATCCTTGGTCATTTCTTTCATATTTAAAAGCATCAATTAACCAAACCAAGACTTTCTTCATATTTTTATGAGGATGTGATTATGAACTGTTTTAAGATCCAGACAGAAATATGTTTCTGTAAGAAAGGAATGATCTCACTTCATGAGAACCATTTATTAACATATAAAGTGAGAAATGAAAGGGAGGAACTCTGCTAGGAAAACCAGTGAAAGGCTGAGAGTTTGCGATCTTCACAGCGGCACCAAAGTGCATGTAAACAGGTTGCTGTGGGAAGCCCAACGTGAAACGATGGAAAGATAATTTCCATCTACTGTCCTTTCTACCAGGAGTGCCACTGCAGCTCCGAGCACCCCCTGGCACATTGATTCAAAGATGAAGGGGAGCTTCGCCAACAGCATGATCCTAAACACAGGACACAGGACTCTGTGGCTGATTCTTTGGACAGGTGCATGCTGGGTGATTTATGTGCACGTCCTCTCGCAGGTCCCCAGGAGCAAATATTGACTGTTTATTTCTCCAAGCTCAAGGCAGCAGGGAGGCAGCAATTTCTTTATTTTTGGACCTTAGATAAATTGAACCCCGCAAGATGCAAACGCACCTGACAGGGAGCAATTTTTTTTTTACCGACCCACCCCCCGCCCACCACCTCTGCAAATGGAGAGGGAAAAAGAGCAACTTAATAGCGAGCATTATTGATTTGTCATTCCTCTTCTCAGACATCTACACAACAGGGACATTTCAATTACACAGGGGCTTCCCGCTTGCTTCTCCATTCAGCTCCTCACCAGGACAGACTACCTGTTGGTGATCAATGATGGACATCGCTCTATGTTATAGCATTTATATAGATTCATGGTATTGTCCACTTAGAGGTTTGTGAAATCACCACATCCAGTCCAGGGACAGGGCAGAAACAAAGGATTAGGATGAAACCAACCATCACATTATAGTATTTATCTATACATTATTGAGAAATAATATGCCAGAAAAACTATTATGATTATGAGTTTGTCAATAATATACAGTATATACATTCATTTCAAGTTCTGTGTGACAGGAAGTGTAACACAAGGACATGAAGCTCAAGCTGCATTTCAGCCATCAATGGCATGATAAGAGATTAACACACATGCACACGCACACACACACACACACACACACACACACACACACACACACACACACTACACTATGCTGTGCTATGCTATACTATGTCATGCTACGCTGTGCTATATTATTCCATGCCATACTATACTATGCTATGCTATGCTATCCTATACTATACTTAATAATCTGACATGCTGAACACACAATGTTCCAGAGGCTCCTGTTCTTCCCTCCTTGCTCTTTAATTTGCCCTTTACTGAGAAATGGACTGCACAGGTTTTTCTCAGCAAAGTTCGCTCCTAGGGGAAATTGTGTTTAGTGTTATCGGTGGGAGATACACAGGCTCAGTCAGCCAGAACAAACAATTATTGTACAGAGGGCAGAGCTAGGGTGTCCGGATGGAACCGGCCCATATGCTTATATTACTGAATCCAAAAGTAATGGAAGGAGGATTATACATTATCGAATAATGAGGATCAGAGAGAATTGCTCCTTACTCAATATTGTATTAATATTCCACCCCCCTCCTTCTCTTTCTCACCCTTGTGTGTGTCATCTCCTTTTTGTGCTTCAGCAGTTATTATATTATTTTTGGATATATAGATGTCCATTGGCAGAAAAACTATAACTAAAGACAACACAGCTCTGTGTTTCTCCTCTACTCTGAGAACAGGTGATTATTTCCCACTACACTGGGGTCAGAGACAAATGGTGGATGTCACTGACAAAGAAAACCCAGACATGCATTGATAATTCAGTGGTCCGATAGCCTAGTTTGATTTAGCAAATGGTTGCATTATGTTATTTTGGTACAAATCTTCCCATGAATCCACTTACTTACTTAAAAAGAAGAAGCTTTTCACAAGCACGAATGACAAAAATGCATCAAATTACACTTGTCAGTTTTCCTTTTATCAAATCAATTTTGTTTTCTTGGAATATGACTTAATTTTTCTTCTTTCCTTCTTCATTTTTTTCTTTGTTAACACTCCTTGATTTAATCAACACACTAAGATATACTCCTTGGTCATTAATATTCTTTGGTCTAGTGCATGTAGACATGGCAGTATGCTAACGAAGGGATCTCTGAAAATTATTTCATCAAAACCTGTTTTCTGTTTACAAAAGCCCAGGAAATCTTTTGCCTTGACTGAAATAATGATTTTCACAGCTACATGGGGACAGCACGTTAAAAAAAACATCTTGTTCCTACACTGGGTATTCATAACTTCTCATTAAAAAGAGAAAAATGTTGTCTGGATATGATTATATTTGATTCTATTTGAGTGGGGGATACTGTGAATTAATTTAGTAGTATTTTTGATTAGACCTGACTTCCTTGTATGAAAAGTATAAAAAAAAGTGTGTGTGAAACTTGGAAAACATGTGGCAACATTTATTTAAACCCATTTGATGTATCTATCAAAATTATATTTTTTCCCATAAAGAATTTGTAACTGGTGTTGAATATATAATTAATCATTTATAATGAGTAATGGATACACAGCTTATCATAGACAGCTACAATGTATTGTGTGATGGTATAATACGCCCTTCATTATGCATTAGTATTCTGCTTATTAATGATATGGTTAAATTAACATTACACAAACAAAAACATTACTGCAACTCTTCATTTATATATCCTATAAACAGTAAATCACTCAGCAACTATATACATTCAGATGGTTCAGAGTGTGGCATTGTTGCTGCTAACAGTGTGAAACACCTTTACTGCATTGTACTTCAGTCCTGGCTGTGTTACATTTCCTTACAGTCCTTTTAATTGTATTTAAAATTTTAATCTTAAACTGCCTAATATATCTCTTACTGTTTTAAACCAATGCTCAGCACCAGCACTACTCAGAGCCCCTTACCAAGAGAAATGAGATGTTCTGCAGTGTTGTTTATATTCAGCTTCTCTTCTCTGCTTTGTGGTGTGTATTTGTAAAGCTTTTTCTAACTGTCACTTTAAGTGCTCTATAAATAGTTTTATCCATTTTATATTAAGATGTAAATTCATTATCATTCAATTCCAAAAAATAAATAAAAATATACAAAATAAAAACAAAATAAAGATCCCATAAATGTTTTGGAAAGCTTTTTGTCTATTTTCCAGGAATAGGCCTATTTGGCAGATGCTGACTTAACAGATACACAGCCAACTACTGCGGAGAGATCACTTGCAGGCATACATGACAGTGACAGATACCGTCTGGCCTGCAGGGAACATACTATGCACAGACACAACCTCTGACAGAGTACCTGCTTCATGTCTTCCTCTTTCTCCACGTCTCATCCTATCAACTTAAGTAGCTTCTGAGGAGGCAGCATCAACAACCTGCATGAATCATGATAATACATCTGCAGCCAGTGATAAAGTGAGTTTTAAAAATACACACTCAGGGACGCTGTTGGTCATCTCTCATCTGCCTGAGTTGCACTTTACATTACATGATTATTACATCTCACAAATGGACTGCTGCATATCACTTCTCTTGACCATCCTGGTATTTCTCACCATTGAAGAAATTTGATTTAAAAAAATAAACTTCAGCTAATTAAAAGTACATTATCTTTCAGATATAAAAACACATTACCATATCACTATACAATACAATACAATATCACTACAATCATTTCTCTTAGAGGTTTTCTGTTTTCATCTTGTTGTATTGGATTGTCTAAATGTCTTTGTGGGACTGATCTGAAGTCATTACATTGGCAGAGAGAGAAAATTCAGGGCAAGAGGTTCGATTTAGTTTATGAATGTCCTCAGTCATCCAGGTCATAGTTCTCTGAGAAAGTTGAGAAAAAAAAAGAAGACTCTTGGATGAGAGTTGAAGCGTCCTCAAGAATCTACAACCAAGTCCAATTGCCCTAGATTAAACTTTCTCAAAGTTTAATTTAGTTGAAACATTATAGTGACCTCCTGCCTTCAATGCAGTCGGTGCCAGTACCCTGGTTTGGGGATAACGGTATGAATATCTGGTTGAGCTATTTGTCGAAACATCTGTACAGTTTACCTTTGCAGATTTTGTACTCATTCACATTCATTCACATAATCTAAAAATATTTTGCCTAACAGCTGAGCTGAAAACTGCTGTTATAGCATGAAATGTCAGCTAACTGAAAGAAACTGATGCAGGGGAAAAGTTGATCCAGTTTGCCATGGAAAAGACAATAATATATTATTATAATATTCATACATTCTTCAATATATGAACATGCATGGTGCACCATTTCTATTTTTTTTTTGTTCTTTGATCAGGTAAATTCAAAAGGAAAGTAATGAAGTAAAGTTACTGTTACTGTCTATAAGCAGGTTGATTTAGGATTTCTGCCAAACATGTCAGGGAACAGCCAGCAAGTAAGTTTCCATGGAAATTGGTCTCGATTATGGTGATAATTCCTGGGAAATACTGAGCTGATTCCTCTTATTTTGCTCCGTCAAACAGTTTATTTATATGGGGAATACTGACTAGTTGTATCTTTTGAAATTTCTAATAGTATATTCCATTTAAACTGATAAAGGGTCACAAGAGGAACCAATGACATACAGCATGTTCATAAAACATTCACATTTTAAAACACATTTGTAATAACAAATAAATAAATAAGCCATTAATAATAAAAACCTGTGGATTTACCATAAACTTGTTTAATGTATGAATGGAATTGAATTTTTTTCCTTCCATTTAAAGATTTATCATGGCCATTTTCACCTTTGATATAGAGTTAGACAGGAAATTCAGTGGAGAGAGAGGGGGTGACGTGCAGCAAAGGACCCAGGGCTGTTTTTGAACTATTTATACAATCATGACAAGGTTAACTCTTGCCTTCTATTTCAATTCATATGGGGTAAGATCAAATACTGTTGACTGTTATAGTGAAAATAATGAATTCCCATCAGTGCAATGATGTTATCAATGATAACATAGCAGCACCAATTAATGATTATAATAATGAATGTGATCTGGATCTTGCAGCTCCAAAAGCACAGACTTTTGTAGTTAATGACATACAGTAATCTCATGTTATTAACGAATTGGGCTTCCATACTGCATTCTGTTTTCAAAACCACACATGAAGCCATAACCCATTGCATGGACATATTTTGGATCAATAAATGTTCCCAAAAACCAATGACATGTCTTTGGCATTAGAATAAAGTGATGGATGCTTTGCAAGACACAATACTTTCCTGTAGAATTGGGAGAATAGACATGCACAATAGTTAGAGCAAGAGATGGAAAACAGGCAGAACTGGTGAGGACTTGTTGTCATGATCTTAGTTTGTGTTTTTAAATATGAAACTCCAGTGTGAAACAGCCTCCGGTGTCCCCTGGTGGCTTCCTGAGAGTCAAGGAGAGCTGAAGTAGATAAGCCTAATGACTCCCACACTTCAAAGCAGACTCATTTAAATATTAAATTATACCACTTCATTAATTTAAAAAAAGTGAGGAATTGCAGGATAGTTTTCAGCAGCAGATGTTAAAGATGACAGTGAATGCAAGGCCACAAATGGAGAGACACAAACAGAGGGAAAGAGAGCAAGAGCAAGGGTAGGCAAAACATAAACACGATAAACACTAATTAGCTACTCTAATTGAAGTGTACCCTTAAAGTAATTACTAGGCAGTGGAAGCAGTATTTACATTCATAAATAATCCTGACAGCATGGGGAGCCATTGCTGGAAGAGAGAGGCCCTCTTCTTTCCTTTGGGTCTGGGGGAAGGTGGGCTTCCCTCTCTATAATCTGCCAGTCATCAACAATATCAGTTTCAATATACTGCTAATGACTTTCAAGTTGATTTGTAAGCATTAAATCAGTGACTAGTTCTACTGATGCTGTGGGTTTATAAAAAAATCTTTATCCTTTATACCCAAGCAGTTGTTGGAATAGGGATCAATGTTGTCTCAAAGCATGCATCCTCTGAGAAAATCATATATCCTCCTGGAATAATCTCTTAATATGCAGTTACTGGACTTTTATTCCTGTATGAGACCCAAACAACTCTGACAACTCTACTGCAAGGCATTGTAGGCTGGCTTCCACTCTAGCTTTTTGCTAGTGTCTTATTACTTTTTAATAAAATAAAGTTCTAAAGCTATGGTTCAGTGGCTCAGTAGGCAGGGGAAATGGATTAAACACATGTTTCTGTCTTCTTCTAATGAGCCCATTCATTTACAGCATAATCATAATATATCCCCAATGGAGGAAAATTTTAGTTTTTATTTACTGTCATCCACTTAAGAGTAATGTTCTGTAAGAGCACATGTTAAAATTTTTCCATTCAACAATTTGTCAGGCCTTAATTTAAATGCAAAATTTAACATGCAAAAAAATGAAATGTGTAAACCACTCTGGTAGGTTTGCCCACAATGACAACACCTCCCATCACAGACAGACAGCGAGAGAGAGGGAAGGAGAGAGAGAGAAAGTGAGAAAGAGAAGGAGAGAGAGATAAATTCTCCTGGAAACATGATTTCACATACCCAATGTCCAGTTTGGATGGAAATTATTACTGTTAAATGAGGAGAGTCGGAAAAGCAGGAGATGACACATCAATCAAATGGCAGTGCTGAGTCTTTGTCTCACACATCTTCCTGTCAGTTAGTCAGCCGACCAAGACCCTGTGGATCTCAAGGTGCTCCCTTTATAAAGGAATATCATTTTATGTGCCACACACAGTGGAAAGAAATGGCTATTATGACTTTTGGATTGCTATTATTTGATAGTAGCAGAAAACTAGCCACTGCCTGCCACACATTATCAAGGAACATTGCTGTGTTTTTGGTCGTGACCTTTTCAGGATCAATAACCATTAAGAGAATCAAATGAGGATGTTGTATTTATTTTGCTCACATTTTGAAAAAAACATTTTGTTACATGCAAAGTGTAAAATTTTCAGAAGTGTTTGATATAAAGTAGTGTAATCAATCAATCTAATATTTAGATTGAAACTGAAAAATATTGGATAAGTTATTAAGTTTGATACTGTTAAAATGAAATGTATTGAATAAATTTAATTGAAAAAGTCAGTTCACTTCACATGACAATGATAACACTCAAATCTGACAATCTTCTCTCTCAGTTAAGGACAAAAAACTGTTTAAATAATCCCTGTCTCTGCTGAACATTCATTATGGACAGGACCAAACTTCATTCAGAGGAACTAAGTCTATCTAATTCAGAACAATTCATTGACAGAAAGTTACTTTAATCAGTAAACATCAGCAGTACAAACAAGATGTGAATTGTAATTTTCTAAAGATACTATTAAATCACTCCAAGTGAGACAAATACTTTTGTACACAGTCTATTAAACTCATGACATTAATGATAGGATCAACTTCTCCACTTAAGTTGTGTTTTGGTTTTATTGTGGCATGAAAAATTCATGTAGCAATGATTTTTTTAAAAATCAAAAAAAAAAAAAAGAAAAGTCAGTGATCTAAGACAGAAAGCCAAATAATATTTTTTTAAAATATGTTGTTTATTTAATACAGTTAACTGCATTTATAAAAATGAAATATGTGCTGTATTAACTTTATTAATACAGATGAGAAAATAGAAGTGAAAGAAGAATAAAAAATTAAGGAAATCAGAATAAGGGTAAAATCAAATGACAATCTTTCACTTTTTAATTAATTGAAAGTGTAATTCACATTTTTGTCTAACTATTAAGTACTCACAAAGGATCTTCTGTGCTTCTCAGTATCTTAAAATGTTTTAGTTTACTTCACTTGCATCCTATCCTCATGTCTCACAAAAGAAGAGCTGCAATTTCCCTTTTTCCAATCCATCATCTGGAGACAGCAGCACAGCTGGATCACAGCTGGATCAGCTGTCAGTCTGCAGATGTTAAGAGCTTTTTATTTTGATGATGCCTGGATAAAATGATGTACTGTCCAAATAATAAGCACAGTCAGTGCAACTCTGTAGAGATGTCTTCCAACATGACAAAAGCAAATGAATGAAATGAAAAATCACAAATAAACTATTGGACAGCATCAGACACTGAAAGCTAATGAGCCAACAAAGCTTTATTAATTTTTTATTAGTTGAATCTACATTTTTTTGATGTACTGCTTGTAAATTCAGTATGTAATTATTTAAATTTTGACAAATGTCTCCCAATGTGTGGAAATAATTAGCTCAAGTCAAAAATATTCTTTCCACATGATTATCTAACAGAAACCAATGTTTACAGAAGAAAATGTTTTACAGCTGAAAGACAACAGACCTATCCTCTCTCTGACTGTAGGATTATCCATAATACAATGTCAAAATTGCTAAAAATGAAAATAAAAATGTGTGATGAATGATATGCATCTATTTTTCATCAGACCACCAGTCACAGTAAAATGGATCCAGTCATATGAACTAAATGGTGAATCAGGACACAAATAAAATCCAAATGAAACCTTGTGGTGATATTGCAGCTCAGTTGAAATGAGTCATTACTGGAGCTAGGTTGACAACTATGTGATTTGGAGCAGATTTTTGTCACAGCACTACAAAATACACATAAATAAAACACAGGGGCATGTTGCTGACGGCTACATTGGTCTGTTGTTTTCACTACAGTCCTTCTAATTAGCACCAGGGATGTTCATCAGGCCCTGTGTAGTCATGAGTATGGGATTTCAAACAGTGGCATGCATTTATTAAACACTTTGACGCTAAGATTAGGTGTAAACAAAACAGCATTGTGGATGATCAACATTAAAATAATATTGAAAATAATACATTTATTAGTGGAAACTACTATTTCAATGAACCTTAGTTTGCAAGTCACTCTGAACACACTAAGATTTTGTTCTGAAAGATGAAATGTTAAGGGATCACCGAAGTTATTATGGTTCATTGATAAGGGCAGCAAGAATGTCTGCACTAAATTTCATTGCAATTCATCTAATAACTGCTGAGATATTTCTGTCTAGACCGGCCAAGTGAGGTCAACATAAGGAAAGAATAAGAAAACCAGTGTTAGTGACTTATCCAAAGGATTGCTGACAGTCTGCATTGTCTCCATGTTGACTGACTAAACCATGTGATCTTCATGATTTCTTGAATGACTTTTTTTGTCTTGACATATACGTTAATGAACTGGTTGTCAAGTTGAAAGAAGCTGCAAATTTTCATTTAACCTGATTTACAAACTTTGGCTGTCTGCCATCCCTCATTGGATTTGTGTTTGCTCTCTCCCTCATATGTATGAACAAATGAAATTGTCTAATTGAAATTGTTCTCACAGCGCAATGTCTTCTCACTATGGTTGGCCTACAAGAAATAGCCTTCTATTAAGTTGTCACTTATAAGCCAGCAAAAATTGCAGGGGGTGGAAAGTTGTTTTAATAAAAAAAATGTATGTATCTGTTGTCACACATAGAGGAAAAGCACAAGGAAGATGATGTCCTGCTGGTTTTCCCAGATCCCATCAATTATTCACATGAAACAAGCTTCGGATGAGCCTGCTGATATCTTAAATTTAAAAAAAAGCACACACATTTTGAGCATAAAGTTGGCTTCATTTTGAAATATAAAGAACATTGATTGATAATCTGGGGAGATATCCACATCTTCCCTGCTTATTAATCTCATAAAGACAAAGTTACACAGTATTCACCAATCTAAGTTAATATTTAACATGTTACAAGTCTTCAAATGGTTTCCAATTAGGTCCTCTAGAAAGGCAGTAATATAAGAAGAATCAAGTGTAAAAGATTTTAAAGCACTATGAGGGTGAGTTGAGATAATGACTAGTCAGGGATTCTTCAGATGTCTGAGGAGGAAATGACTCTGACTCTATGGCAGCTTGAAACCTAAAGCTACACTTGGGTGTGTGAAAAGAGCACAGAGGGAGTGAGAGGAGAATTAACCTGCAGTCAGGTAACACCGACAGATTGTAAGCCACACACATTATATCTACAATATGCACCAAGGCTTAGTTAAACACAGAGGAGAAAAGGAGCAATTCTCATGCTACTAACAGTGATTAGGGTGCTGGTGCTAAAACTTTTATGAAGCATGAATTTAATTTTCTAATCTATTTGAAATATGACCCCCTGTGGATTTCTGTGAATATTTGCCCTATGTGCCTGTGTTTGTTGTTTTAGTACATTTACTACAATGGCTGTTTTAGACTCAGAGGCTTCACATTGATTAAGAGTTTCTTCTCTTATTTTTAAAGGAACCATTGGTTTCAGTTCTTTTCAAGAGTACACTATAATCACCAGACAATTAACCCGTGCTTGAGATAGTCTCACTTTAGCTCTGCCCAGTGCTTCATGAACTTCACACTGGTTATATGAGAATAAATGTGTCTCCCCAAGAAAACCAACAGGAACAGTGGGCTCAGTAAGTGATTTCACAGTTTCGTTATTGACAGCCGTTTTGTTTCTCATTTCCAACAAGTCAAAGATGTTTTTTAAAACATGACCACAATTGTTCTCTAACCTTAATCCCCTTTGTTATCGTGCTCATGATCAGGGTTTCCTAATATTAACAAAAATATAATTTTAACCTTGCCGTGTCATTTATGTGTCAAAGACTGACCAAACTTTAGCTGTGGGGCTATCAGGTCATAAAAAAGATTAATTTTGCAACTGTGATTTTTTTTGGTGGTCTCAGAAAGCTCAGGCAAATGAGATTATCCTTCCAACAGGAGTATCGACCAGCAAATGCTTCTGTGCGTTGATCCACAGGGCATGGACAAAAGATGTATTTTGTCATTTCATATGGAAGACTTGTTAGAGATGCAGTATGAAGGAATCCATAGGACACAGGGTTGAGTCATTACACTTTCATTAAGATTAAAATGATGGAGGGTTGGAGAGTGGCATATGGGTTTAAGGTGCTGACCATGCAATCATAAAGTCTCTTGTCTGAGACCAGCTGGAGATCCTGCTGAGTGTAATTCCCCTTTCTTTTTCACCCCTCATTTCCCATCAGCTCTGCACTGATTCTCTGAATGTATGGTCACATACTCATCCATCCATCTCCCATTCATGTCCTTTGTGGCCCACACAAAGGACAAATGCCTTTCCTGTGTGTGTGTGTGTGTGTGTGTGTGTGTGTGTGTGTGTGTGTGTGTGCTGATGTGATCAGTAATAGGTGGATGGCCATCCACCTGCATAAATAACCTAGAAATTATTGAGAATTATTACTTTTATTTTACCATTATTATTTATTTACTTGATCAGTCAGTGAGACATCTAAACATGGGAGAGATGGTAGCGGAGAAATGAAATGAAAGTAGATGGAGGAAAGGAAGAACAAGAAAAGGACTCAATTATTAAGATGTGTTGGGACTGTTTATTGTAAACCATAAAGAATAAACATGGCATATGGAGCTGCAATTTTTATTTCATTTTGAAAAATTAAACTAATATGGTAATATATCATACATGTACATGTACATATACATACATATTATATACATACTATCACCCTGTGTATGGTTTAACAAAGGATAGGCTGTGAATCTGTAATGCTGCTCTGCACTGACTCTATTGCTTAGAAAAAAATTATTCAGTCTGGTAAATCAAATTCTGAAGGATAGCTCGCCTGATTTCATTTATACATTTTTTTTTAAATAGATGATCTTTAGATATTGGGCAAGGTGAACTCCATTTAGACACTTAGGTCAAATTTTCAGTTCATCCTGGTAAGGTAGAATGGCTAACTTTCTCAGTCTGTGCAGAACATTGTATACATAAACACAAATTTTTATATCAAATGGGAATTTCCTTTGTTACATACATATTTAGATTCTGATACTGTATAGCCTTGGTTACAGATTGAGTACATAACATGGAGACTGTTGAAAATGCTTTTTCCTTTCAGAGGAGATCTTTTATATTTCCATGCTTGTGAATATGTCTTTCAGAATAACAATATGTTAATACAAGCAAACAGAGAAAAAAATAAAATAATAATGCAAACACAGTATGTTCTGTCAGCATGCAGCCTCTAACAAGGCACGTTGATGGATCTCAACATCTGACAACTTAAACATAATAGAGGAAGGAAATAATACAGGATCTCTTCTACAGGATATAAGTCCTTACTTTTTCTTTTAATCTTAATGCAATTTGGTGTCTGAAGCAGAGGAAATGTACTCAAAACAGTAAGTGAAAGCTTCACCCAGATGCAAAAAAAGCTGCCTTTAGTCAATAAATTTCACTGATGAGACAGCAGTCACTGTGTTTATTTACAAAAAATATTTTTTAAAAAACCTTATTTTTGTACTTTGGGACATCATTCCTAGTTAGAACAGCATTTTATTCCCCAGCCTTATTTCTGATTTATGTGAATATAGAAACTCTACTAGCTATTCAACAGAAGAAGTAACTTGAGAGATCAGTCAGATTTTGAATCACTTATTCAGAATTGAATACTGTCGAGAACATCAAGTTACTTCCCAAACTGTCCACTGCAAACCATTACATTTTTAGATCTATTTCTGAGTTCGGCGCTGACCTATGCTTCATTGTAGTTCAATCAGCCAGGACACAAGAAATGGATTTATTAAGTTAATACATATTATGCAGAGTGAGAGCATAAGTTGAGATTTGGTGTCTAGACTCTAACTTCATCGGTTCTTCCAAGAGTACAACAGGCGTAGCACTGCAGAGCCTGGGGAGTGAAAATTATTGAATCCATTTACCAAGTCATAATAGTAAAAAATAACTTTTTCAAAGTGAGGGCTCGACACCAGACGACTTGTGACCATTGCCTAATAAAAACATCTAAAACCACTGCAGCGACTGTAAATAGATGCTTCTAAAACCTACATGCACCCAATTTGTAGCAATGGGCTTATGTATAGTGTAGGTGCTGTTATTATTAAGTATATTAACACAAAAATTAACAGCCTGGAGGATATCAACTCAATAGCATTGTTTGTTACACTGTTCCAGATGTGCTATGCAGGCTTTCCCTCTCTTTTCTCTCTCTTTCTCACATGTATAAATTGATGTCATTTGGGTAAATTTGATACTTGACAAACACAACAATAAAACACACTGTACATATGAATGTGTGACAAAACTGAAGGTCCACTCATTTGTTTTATGATGAGGACATCTTGTAAGATTTCACGAAAATGTAAATCAGCACAATCCAAGCATGAAATTCCAATGTGCCAAGCAACAATCATCATGAAACAGACCTTGAGAAGCCGCAGATATGTGGGAGAGAAATAAAGCAGTAGCATCCACAGTCTCATAGATACACGTATCAGCAAATACACAAACACAGCATGGTTTGTGGAACGAAGACCCTTAAGGATTACCAGGATGAGGACAATAAGAAGCCTACCCTTCACTGACAGCATGTATTGTATATAGCACAATGAGTGATGTGCAGCATGTAGCTTTTACACAACAATTCTTTTATTCAACATACCATTCAACTCTTGACTGATTTGAGTTTTTGGTTTTCATGTTTGATGTTACAAACTAAAGCTGCTGGTTCTGTGTTTATTCATATTGTTGGAAACTTGATTTATTCCATTGTATTATTGTTACTCTAGTGAAACACAAGACCATGGGTTGTCTGTGCAAGAGGTTTATGATGACTCCTAGTTACGTTTTATTGTGACGGGACCTTCAACAACAATACCAATGATGACGGGAAATTAGGAAGTCAGTATGGAGAGTATGCCTGTCGCAGGTGCTTATTTAGAGAACACTAGGGACAGACTTACATGGTTGCTCATATCAGAGGAACTTGTGGGCATTATATGATGACCCTGTGAAGCTGAAGTCAGTTAACAAACCACCTCTCTAACCAACCACTCATTCAGTTTCCTCTGGCGCTCATTGAAAAACTGTATCACATAATCAGTCTTATTGCGCTAAAATCAGAATAAAATCTGAAAAATAACTCAGAATCAGAATCAGAATACTTTATTAATCCAGGGGAGGAAATTGTTGGTGCCACATGAGCTCTGACATTTCTAGACACAGAAGGCACACACCATGTGCAAGAAATAAAAGAAGGGAAAAAAAAGATAAAAGAAGTAAAAGCAATAAATTAAATATTTAGCAATGTACTAAAATATAGTGAGCAAAAATATAATATGAGAATAAATATGAATGGTACTCAGAGTAGATTTTTCACTCAAGTGGTAAACTGAATTCTACATTATGAATAAAATAAAGAGCTGTGATTCATCACTGAGCAGCAAGTGGTAAATACAGACAAATAAACACTGATGCATTGAATGTATTGTGGTAATCAGAGTAGTAAGAAATTATTATTATTATTTTTTACCAATTTGTCCATAAGCAATTCCAACAAGAGAAATGAATGGTAATGATTAGGTCTCATCTTGGTGATAAAAAGTTAAGTGGGCCCAGATGTTACCAAAGTGTTGTCAAAGTGGTGAGAGATATTTGGTTGAGCAGGAATACAAGATATAAAAAAGGGATATCATGTTATGCACAAGCAACTGGTTATAATTTGGAATCTAATCTGAAACAGATTGATGCATATTTCTTCATACTTCAGAAGAAACTTCCCCGACAAGACATGTGTTTAGACAAACAGAACAAACACAAAGAGTGTCCATAGCTGATTAAGGAAGATGCAGGAGTTTGGCGATAACAAAGGCGATTTCATACGTGAAGCTGTTGAAAAGTGCACTTCAAATACATCAAACACAGTATGTTGTTGGCTGATGCATGACAAAGATTGGAAACTTGCTCATCTATAAACTGCAAGGGCAACGTAAACAACAGAGCTGCAAGGATAGAGAAACAGCCAACACGTTACTGCTCACTGTCATTCATGACTTGATGATAGTATTGAATATGGAACCAAACCTATACTAGTTCACGATGAGTCAGTAAAAATGTTGATAGAGTCTGATGCTTCCTGTGACATATCTCCATTTTGAAAGCTGAAACCTACAAAGAGACATTAAACCAAAACCCACAGATAGGGAAGTGCTTCTGCAAAACCGCTTCCAGTAAAAGGCATTTGAGGGATCAGAACCATTCACTCTTGAAATTCAAGTGACAGAAGAATCTGTGTGCTAGAGAATGGACTTCACATAGGCCCTATTGATGAGGTGAACACCATCCAGCAGGAAACAACAGATTGCACTGCCAAATTAGAGGAGAAGCACAAGGGGTTCTGCCTTGTTTTGTCCAATAATGTCATCGGAACAGCTCAGTCAAAGCCAGGGCCACAGAATGCAGCTGATTTACTGTTACATTTTAGAACTAAAGTATGGCCCTGGTCTGGGAATGATTGGGAAGCTGAGGAGTAAAGTTATGTCATACTTGTCAATTCAACAATTTGACTTCAGAAGATGTTCCAATGATACTATAATAAGGACAAAGCTCTTGGCTAAGCCATGGTAGACACTTCCTCTTGACATGGACCATTGTCCATCAGGAGACCACCTACTGATACTGACTGTTATTCAATAACTCTGTGAAAAGCCTTAATTGATTCAAAATGAAATGATAGGAACTAGAAAGAGACCACATTTCCCTGGTGTGAGCTTCTCTGCACTGGCTCCCGGTAAAATTCAGAATAGAATTTAAAATCCTTCTGCTCACATACACAGCCCTTAATGACCAAGCTCCATCATACGTCAAAGAGCTTATAGTTCCCTACTGCCCCAGTAGATCACTTCGCTCTCTAAATGTAGGTTTACTTGTGGTTTATGTTTTATCTCATATTCCATTATGTTCTCTTTTTTCCTGCTCTCATTCTTTCTCTCTCTCTCTCTCTCTCTCTTTCTCTCTCTCAATCCAACTGATTGAGGCAGATGATCCCCCTCCCCAACCGTGAGCTGTGGTTCTGCTCAAGTTTTGTGCCTCTTAGAGGAAATATTTTTTGGCACTGTCGCCAAGTGCTTCTAATGGTGGGATTTGTTGGGCCCTTTTAAATAATTCTATAAAGAGTTTGGTCTAGACCTGCTCTATATGTAAAGTACCTTGAGGTAACCTTGTTATGATTTGGCACTATATAAATAAATTTGATTTGGTTTGATTTGAAATTGGTGAATGTCAATTAGGTGTGCAGGAGTCAGAAAATCTCAAAATCTTAAAATCAATTCTCAATTCAAAAATGATATAATATAATAATTACATATTATGTATTTATATTGTATTTAATATGTATATTGAGGGACCCACAGTAATGTTGGGCATGCTGATGGATGATGGATACACCCCCCACATTATTTTGGGTTATTATTTTGTTTGTTCAATGTTCAACGTTCATCTGATATATGTTGTGATATATGTATATATGTGCAATAGCAACTTTAGCATTTAAGTAGGTTAATGTAAGGTTACAATGAGTAAAACACATACAAGCACATTCAGTATAACCAGAACAGATGTATGAGTGCGCAAGAGTGATGGACAAGTAATGCAAATATGAGATTTGTATGAGAGTTTGCAAGGTAAATTGAAGAGCACTTTGTGTGTAACAGTGCTTCAACTAGCTAAGTGGGAAATCAGTAATGGAGACACCTGTAGCCTACTGGAATATAAATTGTGTGGGTGTGTAAAAGATTATCAGTTTGAGTGTGTTTTGAGAGTTGTATGAAGCAGACATTTATGTGTTGTGCAAGTTACAAAGCACATTCAACAGACCTAGACAACCTGCAGTGTGTAGTCACGTTATGCTGATGTGCTTGTGTCAGAGAGCTTCCAGAGAAAAGACACAGAGGAAGGGAATTATTTGAAACTTATGCACACCCTGAAGTCCCTTTTGTGTCCAAGTGTGCAACAATACAATGTTGTACAATTAACAATATGTATTCATATTGCATAAGCTACTGTATATTTTATATATGTGATGATCAGACGTGTAGAGTTATTTGTTCAGTACCCAAGTTCCTGAATTTGAGCCGTTGAGCTGCAGCTCGTTTTAAACAATGGCAAGTTTGCATAGATCAGTCAACTATTATCAAATATGAGACTGACAAAGACATGAACAGTTTCATCATGTTGAGAATGTGGAGCAAAATTAGACAAAGGGTGTTAGAGAATATGTTGGAAGTTGTAATTAGCATAGTGTTATGCAGCAGGTGAATTAACACAATTTGTGCTTTGACTGATTTAAATTACTTGTGTCAAGCAAGTGAACCATTAAGAGAAAAAGATGCAGTGCAGGCAGAGGTCTAGCAAAGCTAATAGTCTATGAAAATGTAACTAACTATCTTTAATTTCCAGCAGCTCTGTGGAAGCAGAAAAAAACTGTCAAGCTGACTTGGTCATGTTTCTGTTTAAAAGCACCACAAATGAACATTAAAAAAAAAACTGAAAATTGAATGAATTGTGAAATTATTGTGAATTAATTAATTAATTGGGATTTCAATTCTAACGCAAATACACAATTTTTTTTTAGTACACATCTATGTCAATTTTCTTAGTAACACCACCTCAGCAAACGACTCATGGTATCCCAGAGTACATCTGTCATTCAAAGAACTTGAACTTGTCACTAAGAAAATGACATTACTCAATGCCATGTCATGCCATATGCACACATGCACAGGATGTTCACATAACTGATGCTGTGAGGAAGGAGAAGGGACATGTGAATGCAGACAGAAGTCTTTCTCTGCCAGCTTAAACAAAACAAACTCTCAACACCACTTGAATGAGATTCATGTGCTGGACAGAAAATGCAGTCATTGAAAAGGCAATGATGTGTCATTTTGGAAGCTGTGGATTCAGCCAAGTGACAGTGCCGATCATTGTAGATGCAGAAAAGTTGAATACCTAATTTACTGAGATGCAACCACCGGATGAAATTCCTCAGCAGGAAACTTGACCCTGAGAGAGTCGGGTGAAAGCCAGCCCATCGAACAGACATGTAATGTTTCATGTAAAATGTCAAATGTCCAAACTTGGAAACCCCTGACCCTTCTATGAATGTAAAAGTATTGAACACTTTTTCTGTGCTACTTTTTATGATCACGGTATCTCCCCACTCGTCACTGTCCAACATGCCAAGATTCATTTACCAATGCAAATAACTCAAGCTCAAACTTGTTATACACCAGTGGTGTATGCATTTAACTGAACTGTTCCCTCTGCACACAGAGCTGGGAAATACAGCTTAATCTTCTCTGAGGCTGTAGTGTACCCCACCAGTCATCTTGGCCCCCATGCAGGGCATGTGATTGAACTCTCCTGGGCGCATGTGAGGTGCAAGAGGCATGGAGTGCCAAGGTCCAGAAGCCACCCTGCGGCCTCCAGACAAGCAGGGCGCAGGTTAATGAAAACATCAAACAACTCCCTGTGGAGCCCAGATGAATAGAAAGCTGCCAGGACGATCGCGGCCCCCTCAACACCAGGCCTAAAAAATTATCCAAACAAACAATAATCGGCTACTCAAGTAAACACAAACAGCACATTTGTAGAGGACAGACAGCACACAACACTTCATCTTCTTTATGCTCCAACAACAAAATGGAAATTGAACTAATGACATTATTTTCCACCTAGCTTTTAAAGATAAAAGATTACTCTCTCCCTTAAAGGAAGGAATGTCTGGTGTGTTTTTTATGCAAATGTCTGTAAAAAAAATGCCTTACTGTTCTGACTTTTCAGTCCCTTATCTTTAGCATCTAATTTTTAAGAGTACTCGCTATATTTTTACAGAAAAAGAAAATTTATCTGCATTTTTTTTCTGTGCTGTTTTAATAGTGATCATGGAATGTCATACATACAGTTCAGTGTGTATTACATAAAGCATTTCAACAAATGTAATCTTATGAATAAAACCTGAATTGAATTGAATGTCCTCCCACCATATCTGCCCCACTTAATGTGAGTGTATCATCAAAGCTTATATAGCTACAGTTTTTTGCACTGCTTATACAGAGCATGTGCAGTAGCAAGTGTTTTGTATCCTTTGCTACATAGGCCGTTTTATATTATCGTGGCATACCTTGATAAAACATCACACTTTATTGATATAATATTTAAATTGTAAACTCTTTCGAACACAATAATTGTTAATGCTCTCTGCTGTGTTTTATTCCTTGTCCCTGCATAAAAGAAGAAAAAAATTCCTTTCAAAAACTGCATTTGCCCTGCACTGTTTCTGAATCTTTGTTGTCAGTGCTTCTGATGGGTGTCAATACTGCACTACTATCATATCATATGTATTATGCAAGGACAAAGGGGGCTTTACTAAAACCACTGTTCATCAAAGAAGATAATTGGGCTCTGACAGACAGACAGACACACACACACACACACACACACACACACACACACACACACACACAAATATGTGCCACAAAGATCATTAACTCAGACATCTGAAGACTTTCACTTAATGGCCACATTAAGGACGAAGAAAGAAGTAAAAAAAAAGGTGGCATCATGACATGATAACCTTTTTCACAGAAGACATTTTGACATGTCACAGTCAGATGAGCACAGCTTCGGGTCCTGACATTGTTCATGCTGGCTCACTGTCATGGCTATCAATGTGTGTGGAAATGTCACATTTCTGAAAATTTGTGAAAATGGCAAAAAAAAAAAAAAAAAAAAAAAAAGAAATATCACTCTTGACTGTAGTGGAAAATTCTGCGTATCAATAAAAAAACAATCAGATTTTGAAAATAAATTGTGACAAATATTAGGCATGTGGCTTAATATCTGTTGAAGCCTCTGCACCACTCAACCTTAGCTGCAGGCAAAAACATCAGATGTGTTGAGTGATGAGGAGACTGATCGATTCATGACACAAAAATAAATACTGTATTTCCATCATGGAATGGAAACATAAATTACATTACAAGTACATTGTCTAGATCATAATGCAAATCAATAGAATAAGCCTACATTTATTAGGAATATCTCACTTGGGTAAAAATACAGCTCATAAATTGATTCATATGCCTTTCGACATTGTTTCCAAAATCTGAGGTTTAACTATTTCTCTGTTTTTAATCATGTCATCTTGTCCTCGTCTTCTGCTAAGCTTCAATGGCAGCCATGTGAAAAATTAGCGCCACCATCTCATTATTGGAACAAGGCAGTGGATGGAAACATAAATTCATCCAAATTTAGTTTTGTTTATTTTCTTGAAATTTGGTTTAAAAAATGTGTGATGTATTTAGAGGGGAGACAAATCATTGCTGTAGGGTGTGGGTCTATTTCTTGACTACTTTTTTTGTCTTGATTTTATAATGTACAGCGTAAGTCTTAAAGTGTTGATGTCTGTGACTTTGTGCTTTTGCAAGACAACTTTGTATACAGAACTATGAATAAGAGTATAGTGTGCACATTATGTCACTTCAAAGGTGTGTTGTGTGTAGTTTTAGGATACAGCACAATATATGATTGCATTTTGATGAAAGGTTCTTATTGTACATCTTCAATACATCTGGGGATGATTTCATAAAAAATGAACTAAGGCCAGAGTATTAAGGGGTTGTTTTTGTCTCTGAAACTGATGCTCTCCTGGATGATATGTATGCTTTTTACTGAATATGGTGTATTTGTTATCTTATCCCTAGTGAGGGGTGGCATAAAATCTGACATCACTCTATGCTCTAAATTGTCAGATTAAGTATAAAGACATATATTCAAATTTACACATCCCACTCACTTTTTGACAGTTAATATTAAATATGTCCTCCATTGATATGCAGCTCACATTTTCTATCTGTTGCCTTTTCAAAGAGCTTTTCGATTGTGGTGATATTCTCTCTATAAACATTCAACGAAGGACTGATTATTTCTGTGAAGATAATATCATTTTTATCTCTATTTTTCCGCTTACTTTTTTATGCTATCCCACGCCTTTCCAGACAAGGTCACTTAGCAAGACTATTGCGAAAAACACTCTGCAGAGACACAAAAAGATGTTCACAAAGAGCAGACATTATTAAAGTGTGGATTATCACTTTCACCTTGTGGCTATACCTTGGGGACAATTTTCCACTGCCCTCTGTGGTTATTGGTCACTCTAGATTGTATCATTTCATTCGACTAAGTGAAAGTCAGTGTGGAAAGCTTACTTCAGACCCCTCAGCTGCAGGGGTATGGGGAGTTATGTGTGCACAAGAACCCCTCTGTAACACATAAATCAACCCTGCAACACTCTTGCAAGACACCTTGCTTTTTCTTAATTATTCCCATTAGCAGCTGAAGCATCTGAAGCATGTATCACTGTCTTTGGAATCGACTCAGCGGATTGACCAGGATGGGAGGAGTGACTTCTAATTGTGCATGGAGAGTGTTATCAGGCTTGTGCCAGAGAAGAAAAATTAATGGGTTCATCCATGTTTTCTCCTGCTAACAAGAACCTGAGCATTAAAGGTTCTGTACAACTCATGAAATGAAGAGCAGTTAGCTACAAATAAAGTGGTAAATGAAGTGGTAATCAATAGCTTCAAAAGTCTTCCCGTCTTCGTCAATAATAACCAGCTTGTTAATACAAACAAACCACATGCATCAGATACAACCTCAGAGACAGTCTTTATCTCATGACTGGAGAGAGGAAAAGAAGTGCATGACATCTTTTTCTTCCTTTGCTGGTCAATGATCCTGACTCATGGAGCATGGTAATCAATAGGAACACAGAAGCTTCAATTTCCAGTAGTGCAGAACTGACTGCAAGATTTATTTGGTTAATTAGCCGGAAGAAACAAAACAATAAAAGATGCAATCACTGTCTTCACTCTCTTTGTCCTCTTCACATTCTCTGTCCATTACATCAGAGACTTAATTATTGCTTGACCCTTTTCGTGTGGACAAATCAAGGAAACATTGATAATGATGATAAAAGATGAGAAGAGATGGCCAGAGTCTATCTCCTTATTAACAGCCAAGAGATTTGATTCCAGTTGTTTATTTAATAGGATGATTGTCACCACAATCATCCTATTAAATGATGAAGTTACAAAAGCTACATTGGTAATAACTAATGTAACATTATTGTGCTGATAACAGTATTTGCCTATGAATAGAAATGACTGGAAAAAATTTTGTGGATGGGTAGAAAAGCCAATCAGATGTGTACTGCTATCTACTCGTGTCAAGTCATTTTAAAAAGTTTTTTATCTTGGAATCTTCTTGGAATCGATGGTAAGTATTTCATATTTGTGAAAAGAATTTATAATAAATTATATAATATAATATATAGTATAATAAAAATATAATAAATGAATGAATACATTTTCAGATACACATATGGCCACCAGAGCTGACTTCTTCTTCTTTTTCTTAGCTCTAGAATCATAATGCAAATTAATAGAATAAACCTAGATTTATTAGGAATATTCTCTAGACTTAAATTTACTCACATGTATTATATCTCTGGTGTAAAACTATTGGATCTCCATCTAAACTGATTTCAATGTGATAATTCACATTTTTTAAGGATTCAATGCTTTGAATATATATAATAAATATATGTTGCCATTTATTTTATTTTTATTAAACCCTGCATTAACAGTTCTATCAATAGAAACAATTCCTTCCCAGAACATTGACATATTATTACTTACTAATTTAACATTAGCTATCTAGTTGCTAACTTTGACTGTTATTTGGTGCTGGGTAGGTTGTGTAAAGTGACTATTGCTGAAAATAGTTACCTTCGGCAGATGTAACATGTACATTTAGTGCATTGAGGAGTCAGACTGAAAAAGTCATTGGTCAAACGCTTGTCTAACATTTTCCTGTCAGGCAACCTCTAGTTACTAACGTTTAGTTGTACAAACCACTGAGGTGGCCCAACAGAAAAACAACAAAAGAAGTTTAGAGTATTATTGCACATACATATAAGCTACACTTACAAGATTGTTAATTTCAAGATGGCTATACTCACATTTCATCTTAAACTTAAATATGGCAGCCCCCATAACAGGTATCTGGAAAATCCTTTAGTAAACAGAAGTTTCACAGCCAGCATCCCAGGCTTGTTTTGATCAGCCTGACTGCAGTGGCACACATCTCTACATCATGACAGGCCTCTCTGGAGCAGTGTTCACATCTCTTATAGCACCAAGGTGACTTCTGTTGTGTGCTGCTACGCTAAATGCAACCCTGTGATAAGATAAGAGAAGGGCATAGAGTTACTGCCCCAGAGATACAAGCTAAAGAGGAACAAGCTTAGTAAGCACAGCACTTAGGTCCTTTATAATGCCTGTGTGAGAATTTACTGTGGTGTCAGTCTTTTCATAGGTTTGAGACAGTTTCACTGGGTTTACGTGGGAATAAATTGAAAACAGCACGATAATGCAATGTCAGTCAAAAGAGTAGTCTTGGTTGGAAATTATTTAGCTAAAGCTTTACACTCAATTAATTCAAATGAAAAAATATTTGTCAGAATAGACTGTAGATTTTCAGAGTTGAATGATTATATATGGTTGCCGCTGGGCAAAGAGGAAGACTGCAAAACATTTTTATATTACTCAAATTATATTACTCAAATTAAAGGACAACAAGGGATTGAATGAAAATCATTGAATCTTTTATCATTTGAAAACTATTCCCTCCCTATGTTTATACAATTTGGAACCTACATCACCCTACCAACCAGTATCTCAAATATATATATACATTACTATGTATACATTTTATCTAAATATTATTTATAAATAAAACATCAAAATTTATATTTTTAAAGTTTCCCTCAACTTAAAACACTAGACAGCAGCACTGTTGTGTAATCTATAATATTTGCTTTTAAGTATATCAGCTAATTAATGAGTTTTGCAAAGTCCCACTCAGTAACTTAGTAATAACTGTCACATATTGTATCTTGGACAGAGAAAGTGGGGTTTACTGGGGCTTGATTTGATACTGGTGATGTAACATATGGACTGAGGGGATATTTTATACTGAATATAGTTTGTTACTCACCAATTTGCTATTTAACATGGAAATCACTATTCTAACCACAAGCTAGTGAGACAGCAAGACCCCCAGTTTAAACCATGAATAATAAACCAAGGAGGTTTGATGTCTCATCTTCTCTCATCTCCTCCCACAGTTTTCACTTTTTTACTCCGGATTTTACAACAAGAATATTGTTGCTATGCTTTTAAAGTAGTGCAATGCTCAGAAAGCCAAATTTGAATTATGAGAGAGCTAAAGGGGGTTTCATCTATAGACCCACTGGACACTCCTGAAATCAAAGCTGAAGGAACACTCACTCGCTCACATTGTTGTCATTGAACCAAGGGGCAGCATTCGTCACTGTACAGTTTGATTTTGTGCCTGCAATGGCTGAATGTAATTTTCAGCCGCACAGCAGGAAATGACTGGTACAGTGGCTGCTTTTGGACAGGACATGTTAGCCTCTCCCAGACAGAAAGAATATTGCACAAAATTGCCAGCAGTGTAGCATAACTGTGTCAGAGGGTACAGTGCAGTGTGGCTGCAGTCAATAAGGCATCTGTCTATTGAACCAAACTAGAACATCCTTTACTGATGGAACATTTTGTTCTTGTTGTGAACACTCTGTTTATGATGGAAAAGAAAAATCTGACAGTTTGTAATAGTTGGAGTCGAGTACTGGTTCTGTGTAAGTGTGAATTCATATAAGCATTTGACTCCACTGATAGCCTGCCATTAATTAAATTAATCACATGAAAAGCAGGGCACTTGGATACTTTAATGTAATTCAATCATGTTTGAAGCGCTTGTGGAGATTTCACCCACCACAGAACCCTGGGGAGTTAGTGGCCAGTGTGTAACCTGTGCTTCAACCATATTCACTACCAAAAAAAAAGGAGTGAAATTAATTTAAGAAGTCAGTCAAGATTATGTCTCATATTGTAATACATTTACCATACTGTGATGTTTCTTTTGTAATGAGACAAAAGGAGAAAAGCATTTTTTTTTTTGTTCTATATTTAGTAATGTGACTTAAATTGCCTGTAGACGAACCATGCTGTCTACACTTCTTAAACTTCTTAATGTAACTCTAAAACAATAACTGACTGTCAGCTGTTTGTTCATTGCCAGGCTGACAGCGGTGTTATATCTCAGATGCAATTTTAAAATTGGACCTTGGGAATATGATGCATCTCCTTACTGCATTTTCAACATTACAATGATGAACCCAAGGAAATCATTTTTACAGGTATTATGCAAGGTGACATATTTGGTAGTGTTAGCTCCAGAGGGGCTGTGCATCAGTCATGAGGGATGACATGTTTACCTTTCCCTTTGTCATTTTGGAAGAACAGTGTTTTGAGGGCAAAGGGAGCTGGGAAGGAAACTGTGCTGACAAGCTTTAGGCAAAAATCTAAATCAAAAATCTAGGTGAACTTACAGTGTGACATCTTTTCTTGTCAACGCTGCACTGTTTCCACCTGTTCAAAGTCTAGTATTCAGTTTGATGGAAATCTGCAGTGTTATTTGAAAGAGAATTTTGATCTCATCCTTTTACACTCATCGCACAACTTTGGGTGGGTGGTTTGGGCACAAATTACAACATTCCCAATTTGTACTGTCTTTTCCTTAAAACCAGAAAAATATATGTGCACGCCTGTCAAATATGCAACATACACACATATAATACAATAATAAATCTAACTCCCCACAATGTTGGCTGAGTGGTTCCGATTATACAAATCAACAAAGCAGGTACAACCTCCAACACAATCAACATTCACACCACATAATGAAAGATTACACAGCTTCTGCTTCTGAAAAATACTTGAAAGCGTGATAATGACAAGTCTGTTGACTTATGAGTGGATTTCATGTAGTAGGTGCACCATGTCAGAAAAGCCTTTACCTATCTTTATCTCCTCCCAGTGAGCAAACAAGCACCATGAAAGCAAACCTTGATGTTGAGATTCTGTTTATGCAGTGTGGTGTATGAATAATTTCTACAGTTATCAACCTCTTATTTACACAAACAAGTCAGACTTACACTGCTGCACAGCCACGCAGCTTTTGTAAATCAACAAGTTGAATACTGTATTAGGATATTAGTTTTATTGTTTCTCATATTTTGGTAGGCACAGGTGCTTTTACAAAATGATTCTGTATTATAGCCATAATGAATAAATTAATTGTTGAGTTTCACTTGCTATTCCATATTAAGTATCTATCATCTTCACATTTAGAGGAACTGTGTGCCTTTGTGAGACACAAAAGAGTCGGCAGCTGACAGGCACTTTCACTTTCAGAAGCAATATTCACTAGTTATGCTTGGCCAGTGTGGTGAAGCTTTTGTTGCACACTTTTTCCACACACGCACAAGTTCCTGTGAGCACAGACACACACAACCACTTGGCTCAAATTCCCTTTCCTTTGACTCAACCAAATGATACATTATTATCAAATCAAAGCTAAATCCTAAATCTGTCTTTGACTTACCTCACATGAAATGGTGCATTAATGTATTATATAATACTTCAAACCATCATGCTTTTATATTAGCTAGTTAATTATTGATCTGAATGGTGTTTAGAGCTGTGAATAATTAACATGTCTGTGATGGCCTCTCAGTACGGTAGTGATCACACCAACATGTCAAAACAATATTGGCAAAAGTCTTAAATTATGTAGTGTTCATTTATTTAGGTGTCCTCAGACCAGCTGTATCAGTGAAGAGCTGCAGGCAAACAGACAACACAACACAACACAGGAAATACAGTTGGGCACTACAACATAACATAACAGCAGATAGACAGTATCATGTAAAAAAAATATGCCTTTTGTCAGTCTATTTGAAAAACTCAGTTGTTTAAATATTACAATAGATTAACATACAATGTTAGAGGCCTGCAATAACTAATGAATCTGTTTAATGTCAATCCAACAATGGCTACAGTACAAGCTGAGACACATGTGGCTGTTACATATTTATACTGTTTATACTGGTGTTTTGCTATCATGGCAAATATTCTTCTGTCAGGTGAGCACAATTTCTAATGACATACTGATCTACCTCTCATTTCATGTACAACCAGAACACTGAAGACTGATACTGATCATTTATATGAGCGTCAGTGGCTCCATGTTTATTCTCTGACTCTGTGTAGCTATCAGCCTTGACAACTTGGTGGAAATGGAAATCAAACAGCTCTGAGAGCCTTCATCCTCCTGTTTGTTTCACTTCCCTCACAGACAAATTTAATAACATAGCAGTTTGTCCTGACTTTGAATGTGTTTTAGAATTAAGGTAATTACAAAACTTTTTTCTGTAATTTTCCACTTTGTAATTACTGTGAATAAGATGTTAACCTTACACAACAGATTAATTTGCCACAACACATTCATGGTCATAGATTTAAATATAAATATTTACTTTTTCTTTTTGTAGCTATCTGATTTTTCTTTGATGATCTTTTTGATTTGATATATGAATGTGTTAGGTGTCTCTCAGGAAGAAATTAATGAGTTTATTGAGTTTGGAAGTTAAAAAAAAAAAAACAGGATGCTTATCTAAACTTGAGTACCAACTCTTCTAGCAGTGGTTGATGCATCATGAGTAATCAATGTTGCCTACACCAAATCCAGTAAACAGACCTACACTGTGCGTGTCAGTTTGCTTAAGTGTTGTATCAGAGGGCACTTCTTGGCATTTACTTTCTCCCACTTGTGCCTTCCCCTGTGGTGAGTGCACATGTCTTCTGTGGGACCTCTGAGTAGGTTGTACAGTACAATGAAGTGGCAATGTCAGATCAGATTTCTTTTTTAGATGTTTTCTATAAGCAGCCCTGTAATTCCCTGCAGCTCAACATTGTCTTTTCTGACTATTATTGCAACACTGTGGGTTGTGCTTCTGTCAGGAGACAAACATAGTTTAAATTTGACCTCATGGTGAGTTAATCACTAGTTCTCGCCCTAAACACATGCAAATGAAATTCCCTCTTCCTAAAATGTCTTAAATGCATTAAAGCTGGTGGAGGCAAAGATCTAGGGAAGAAAAACAGAACTTGAAAAGAAAGCCACCCTCCTGCAGTTCTCCTCTCACATTAGGAGAAAGCTAATCTGTTAGCAACATCAACATTGCCATTCGTCACCTACGTTAATGTTAACATACGTGTTAACAGTTGATCTTCACAACCAACCACAACAACTCATTAGACACTACAAATTACCAGCCTCACATCTTCTTCTCTCTCATCTCTTAAATGCTTCACAGATATAGACAAATCAGAGGGAATGTGCATGTGCATCTGAATTCCTAAAACAAGCAGTAGGAAAGCGCGCTCTCTGTAAAAAGGCCTGTGATTAGCTCAATTCTCCCATCACAGGCAACATTTTCCAAAGAATGAAAACAGAACCAAGTCTAGGTGATGACGTCTAGTCTGTTTCGTGACTTTGTTGCTTAATTTTGCAGCTTTTTGGAAACCAAAAGTGAATTATCTATTTAAAAAAAAAAAAAAAAGCACCTAAATCTGTTGACTTTTTAGAAAAATCTGCCAGAGAGTCGCCAGGACTGTAACAAGAGTGAGACACTGTCCATTCTGTTGAGCAGGTGGCTAAGACGCAGAGCTCAATGAGTCCGCATGGCTGCTGACATAGACATGAATGAGCAGCCCATGTGTAGACAGTGCAAGAAATTTTCTGTTGAGAACAGCTTTACAGGAAGTTGGAAAAGATACTACAGCATATATGAGAGCACAGACAGTAAGAGACAAGCAAATAAATAAAGGGCTGACACTGGCTGACAGAATGTAATATATGTTACAGTGGCATCATGGATATGCTAATTAATGAATGATATCTAGTGAGAAAAGTAGCTTTTCAATCAGGCTTAAAATTCAATATGTTGATAAATTAATATAGAATTTTTGCCCATTGGCACTAAAAAAATCTGCCTCCTCAGTTGCTGCTTTTCTGTTCAGATTTATTACTCTATTCTCTTAGTCATTGCTGAAACATATCTCATAAATTGGTAAACAAAAGCTATCAACTGATAGTTTTGCTGGCAGATATTATCAGCTGTAGCTAACATTGGCTTCATTACTTTGTTGAAAATGCTACCTCCGGATGAATCCTTATTGTTTCCATCCAAATCCATTTAAACTAGAATAAAGGTCTTTTTAATATGCCTAGTACAAAAAGTAACATCAAACTAAAAGACTGAGCTACATGCTTGTGGCAATAATTAGTATTTTCACCAGATTGAGCCAAGCAGAAGAATACAAATGCACAGTATTAAAATGTAGAGCGTATCATAAATTCGGGCTATTTTTTCTAACTAGCCATTGTTGACTGCTTAGCTCACTTAGTGTCATGAATAATGTTGGCTGAAGTTGTGTGTGTTTAAACTTCCCTAAAAAACAAGTAGGATTGAGTGGCTAACTTTGCCCTAAACTCTGTTAGCATTCAGGAGCAGTGGAGAAATACTATACTCAATTACTGTGGTTATTTAGCCACATGCTGTCATTTGTACTTGGCATTACAGCAGACTGACTTACACTGACTTACACTATGCGACTTAGACTAAGTTTTGGAAAGGCTAAAAAATAAAGAAATGCTTCCCATAGCTCTTTCAGTATTAGAATCTGAATTATTTCTCTCAAGGAAATGGTGACAAAATGTCCACTGTGTAGGCTATGCTACCGGCCCCGTGGATATATAAGATGAGGATTAAACATGGTTCCAGTGGTTGGCTGGTGCCAGGCCTGCTGTTTGTTGGCTGCACAGATGTTTCCAAGAGTGAGCGGAGCTGGCATTAGGCACAGAGAGTATCAGCCCAACCGCCTAACTCAACACAGTGACATATGGACTGCCTGTCAATTGCAATTATTAATTTGATATTTCCCAGCCCCAGGAGCGTGGCACAACATGCTGCCCAGAGTCAGTATAATCAAATTACCGGCACATAAGTAATGGCTGGCCATACACCACTGCTTCTCCTGACTAAACTTTTATTTCCACCATGCTGGCTCTGTGGGTAAAAAAAAAAAAAAAAAAAAGGATAAATTTGAACTGATAACTGCAGACAGTCCTCCTTCTGGAGGACTGTGTTTATTGCTTGCTTGGTAGGACAGATACACACATTGTTTTGGGTGTAGTAACCACAGCTTTAGGGATGAATTTTGCATTTTAATAAGGTTTAGGGAACAAATGAGATTACTAGATGGGTCCATTTCATTTCTCTGGTCTTCCAAAATCCAGGAAAAATTACCAGCATATGTATTACTTTTTAACAATTTTTTTCTCTACATTTTCTATAATATCCTACTTAATAGTGTTTCATGAGAAAAGGAAACAAGATTCTTTACAAGATACAAAATATTGAGAGTTAAAATGAAGAGACAAAAATGGCTACAGAAAAGTAAAACAGACAAATACACAACTTAATATATTATGCTAATGTGGGAAGTTGTGTGCCCTACATAAGAGCAACATTAAGGGTCTGTAGGCTGGGGTATTGGCATGGGATGTAAAAAAAAAAAAAAAAATCATTGGCAATAATAAAAAGAAATTACACTGAATTCTTGTTGCTTGTATGATTAGTTGTTGGGAATAATTTAAATGTTGATTGGAACAGTTTAAGCTCTGCAAACAGTACTTTTCTGGTGGAAGATTAAAATGCCTCAATAAAAATAGATCAAGAAATATCATGGATTAAAATTACATTGTTATATGTATTTCCTTTTTATGTGTTTACTGTGTCATTATCAAATAAAAAACATTTAAAAGTATAAAATATTTAGCTATTTTGTCTATAATAATTGGGTTTTTATTGTGAAGCAAATAAATATCAGTCTGTTGTATTTTCATGCATTTTTTTCATTTGATTAGTTTTTATTATGTCATTTTGAATTGTGCATACTTTCCAAATTTCAGGTGTGTTTTAAAGACCTGGATAACCAGCAATTTTTTTTCCTTTCTTGTAAATTCAGCTCAGAACAGCTCAAGAAATATCTCATCTGATAATGTACTTAGTCTGAGTGGCATTACCTTGGCCTCCGGTGATACAGAAAGAAACTTGAGTTCATGTTTGACCAGAATGTCTTTTGTCCTTTGCTTCACACATAAATGAGCCACCTACACATCCACCAACGCAATATTGTGAAAATTAGAAATATCCTGTCTGAAAAACCTGCCCATGTATTTGTTACACATAGACTAGACTACTGTATTTCTTTATAATCATGATTTCTCAATACAGTAACTCAGTAAAAAGCCTCCAGCTGGTCTAAAATGCTTCAGCACAAGTACTGACAGGAACTATGAAAAGAGAAGAGAAACTCTTGTGTTTGCTTCTCTCTCTCTCTCTCCTCACCTGCTAAGCTGTTAATGGTCAGGCACCATCATATTTTAAAGCTTTAAGAGACTAAATCAAGGCCTACTTGTGGTTCTTAGGTTCTAAGAGTAGAAAGGGAGACAGAGCCTTAAGCCATCAGGCTCCTCTCCTGTGGAACTAGCCTCCATTTTGGGTTTAGGGAGGCAGACACCCTTACTACATTTACAGTTTCTCTCAGTTGCAGTTGCAATTCACTCATCAGAAACATCATTCTCACACCTCCTAATGCATTTCTCACAACATTAAATCACCTCTGTAAAAGTCACTAAAACAATTAAAATCTTGTTTACATGTATAAAAACAAACAAAGTCAATCATTCACTTCATCTTTGTCACCAATGAATGAAACTCTCTCACCAGTGCTTTTAGAGTGACATGTTTAATGATTAGATATTTTCATTAAACCTGATTGACTCTAGAAAAAAAGGATGCTAATGCCAAAAATATAATGTAGGATGAAATGTTCAGACACATTATAATTGATTTAGTGTAACTATGAGAGAGACTCAGATACCAGCTCATCAGTTGGTTTATAATGGCATCCATCACAAATGAGATGTCTAGGTCTACTTCAGTATCTTAGAAGATTCCTGCACTGTTCTGTCCCTTTACAACATTGTATGAAATTGTAGATACAAGACAACAGAAGCCATGGATTTACTATAATGAAAAGTATTTGATGATGTGAGATGTATTTGAGATGTGGTTATGATATTTTCAATGTAGTGTTTCATTTGTAGCACATCTATTTTTGGATTTTTGTAAAATGAGACCTAGTTCAGAAGATGTATGACAGCAGGTGCAAATATTGCATTTGCAAATTCACATGATAGAACAACTTTAACTAAAGAAAGAGAAATAATGAACATGGAACTATGCATTGAGAAATAGACAAAGACAAATGTGAACTCAAACCACAGTAAATTCACACTACACAGAGGAGGCTGTATATGTGTGTGTGTGTGTGTGAGAGAGAGACAGAGAGAGAGAGAGAGAGCTCTTTCACACATATTTGAAGAAAGTGATTTGGTTGAAAAGATCAAAAAATTCAATGCATGACTGTATGAAAATGAGAGAGAAGTCTGTGATTCTTTGTGACAAAGGTACAAACTGTTTTCATGGGTTGTCAGAATCAAAAATGCAGAAAGTGTCTTCAATAGTGAAGACACGATGGGGATGTTTATATACACTATGAGAAACGTTGATCTGTGTGGGGAAAGGATGAACTGTTGATCTCTGTCTGTTTCTTATTCTCTCTCTCTCTCTCTCTCTCTCTCTCTCTCTCTTTCTGCATTTATACCCCACCTCCCCACTCACTGTTTCCCCTTTCAACCAAACCAGTTGGGGCAGAGTGCTGCTTCTGATTCCTTCTTCTTCCTTCCTCTTTAGAGGATTTTACCTCCTTACTGTTGCCTAGTGGTTGGTCATTGTGGGAACTGTTGGGCTCATCCCTACAATAATGTAAGGTCTTGACCTTTCTCTGTGTAATGCCTTCCAATAAGGTATATATATATATATATATATATATATATATATATGTGTGTGTGTGTGTGTGTGTTTTGTTTTATAAATTCACACTGTACAAATAAAGTTGTATTCAATTGGATATACAGGGCATGTGGTGTGTTCACAAAATGCCAGATCATGACAGTATTGGCCTTTAATTACATTATCATTTGATTAGTGTTACACTAACTTTTGAAGTTGATACTTAAAAAAACTCTTCTAACAAGTATTCATTGCATCTAATGGTCAGCATCCCACTGCTGGAGGTAGATGACCTTTACATGAATGAATCAGGTATTTAAGAAATCTCTTCACAGGACATCACCTGTGCTCTCATGTTAGCCTTGTTCCACTAGATTAATCCTGATCAATATTAATTAGTGCTAATCAATGCTGTGCAATCTTTTTCACCCTCAGAGGAGTGGACCAAACTAATGAAATTAATGAAGTGCAGTGTTTGAGACTTCTTGTGTTGTACAACGTCTGCTTAAAGAGATTTTGGGTACAGTCCAGTAATAGTACAGTACAAAGCTGAGCTTGGGGATAGAATGATTTATTGTTCTCTTTCCCTTTTGAGGGTACTTTCCTCTGACTAGAGGACAAATATTTTTGTAATAAGCCATATGTTTTTTGATGGAATTTAAATAAAGCTCAACGAGGAAGACCGATGATCAGACGACGATCAGAGCCAACAGATTAGCAGGGGACTACAGCAAATACACTATAGTTTCTTTGTGAATCGCTAATACACATTTGACTGCCAAGGACATTACATGCAGACCATCCTCGAGGGAAAACGCCCTCTTAAAAGTCTTGCCTGCCTCGAATTTCATTTTCCTGCAATAAGGTTTATCAATAATTTGTTCAAGCATACCCTGCTCTGCAAATGGAGTGATGATTACTTGTGCAGACTTCTAATTGCCTTGTAAATGAGAGCAGAATTACCAATACATCAACTTGGATTCAATGAACTGTTTGTTTGCTCAAAACACTGACTATAGACAAAACAAATAAGTGGAACTTTTGCAGAATGCCCAACTGCAAGGCTGTGTAAAAAGAAATCATATTTGACAGACATAGTAATTAGATCATGACAGTTCTATATCAGTCTTGTCAGTAAAGATATCCACTGAAGGGAACAGATCAATATCAGCCAAATATCATCGATGGCTCATAGCACATGTAGCCAGTAACATTATTTACCAGTAACATATTGTTTGTCTGTAAGTGTGAATAGCACCCTGACACGGTGCTAGACCCTCTTCACAGTGTGTTCCTGTTCACATTGCCTGACATATTAGCATCTGTTGCCATGTGAGGTATTTTTGTTATTCTCATCTTACCATCTCCTCCTCCTGTTGACAGACAGACAGACAGACAGGGGTGGATGGATAGACAAAGAGATTAGGTAGGCAGACAGGTAGGTAGGTAGATGGATAGATAGATAGATAGATAGATAGATAGATAGATAGATAGATAGATAGATAGATAGATAGATCCTGACTGCAGTGTTCTGAATGGTTTTAAATGGGAATACAGTAAAGAATAGAACTGTAGTAACCTTGGTATATAATGCAGACAAGTATCAGCATTTCAGCATCACATTGAGTTGGAGGTGGCACTTTAGCCAAGATTTAGTAAAATGAAATGCAAGCTGTCACATGTCTAGATTAATCAGCTATAAAATTAGTCTGGGCTTTGTTTTGTTTTAATTTGAAATTGAGGCAGTAGCATTATTCCAATCTATGTGGTATATTTTTACTGTACTAATTTGCCTATAGATTTAGTTTTTTTTTTTTTTATCTTAATGGTTACACATTTTAAAGAATATAACCATTTATTTACAAGAAGTTGTAAATCATACAAGTTGATACCATAAATATGTTTAACCTATTGAAATGAAGGCACATAGTTGAATTTTTGACCATTGGGAGAGCTGTGGAGAATTTTTCTGTAAGCCCTCTTTGCTAAGGGTTTCACATTATTCCGCTGATTGACATATAATAATATTAACACGTCAAGAGGCTCAGCAGTCGGCCTACAAAAGCAGTGAAGATGATGACTGCTAGAAAATAAAGATGGATGGAGAGAGTGCATGATTAAAATGTTGAAATAATTGAGGAAAGAAATTAATTTAATTAAGATACACATTAATTGTTTAGTGTGTATAATGTGTTAAATGTAAACAGACAAAAACTTGACAAGAAAGCTTAACAGAGCACCTTTAAAGGTCAAATATTATAATGAAGTGTAATACAATAAAATTGTCCATTGTATTTACAGATGTTTTAAAACAGTGAATGGGTGGTAATGTGAGTCCCAAATCCATGAGACAGTTTACTGCATTTAAACTGTCAACAACTCCCACACACAAAAAAAAAAATAAATAAAAAGAAAGAGGTTTGTATAAACTGCCATAACATATTCTAGAGTCCATTTGTATTAGCAATACTGAAAAAACTGCTTTGCAGCAGCTGCCGGGCTTTCTCAAGCTTTACTCCAGTTATCCTTGTCCCTTATTTTAACAGTGGGATTTGTGGTCCTGTGGTAAAATGCAAATAATGGCTGTGAACTCTAACGTATGCTCTGGTCTATGTGTAATTCATTATTCTGTTGTGATTCATCTGTCTGAATCAGAGTTAAGCCTGATTTCCTGTCTTGCAAGCACGAGGGAAGGCAGTCGCTTTTTAATGGAGGTGACATTTGTCATCGGTTGATGTGATTGATTAAAGTGACGAGTTTTAATCGAACAGTGTTCCTCACCCATATATGCCTCAATCTAGGTGCCGTTTCTTGCTCTTCTTCGTCTGAGAGGTAAAGTGTTGCACCTGCACCATCTGCTGTGCTGTGCCAGGGCCTCTGCACAAGTGTAAGGGTTGAATTATTGAGATAGGGACATGTTGTTCTCTAGATACTGGCACCCGATGATAGTGTGCAATGTGAGCCTGGGTTGTTTACAACCAAGCTCAACAAGTCTCAGAAAGAAAAAAACAGAGATGGAGGGTGAAGTGACTCTGTTTTTGATTATGCTACTGTGTTTAAATTGCAGCTTTGCAGAACTTTAGAGTGTAGGATTTGTTTTCAAGTGTTGGAAGGATAATAGAAAATCAAAGCTAAAGTATATCTCTTCTATGCCACACGTCAATTATCAATAGAAAATTATTTATTCTTTTACTGATGTGACTTCACCTCTAAGACTGGTGTTTCCCCTTGGAGTGTCTGTAAATTGTTTCACATGTAATTAATTCACGTAAGAGCCCCTCTACCTGCTGATTTATTTCGACAAATTGCATCGTTTGAACAACAGGACGTTTCAGCCCAGGGGAACAAACATGAGAGTGAAGGACTCCATACTGCGATGGCAAAACACATTTGTGAATTTTTTTCAGACAAGGGTATGACAAAAAGATTCATGAGACTTCAAACAGTAAATACTGTTCAGGTACAGACTTGACGTGTTTGTAGTCCAGGCAAACCTCTATGATGAGTATTAACATATTAACTGCTGTCAGAAAATAGACATTTAGAGATGTTTCTCAAAATGAAAATGAATACTGTCATTTCATGTCAGTATTCATTTTAATTTTGCTTTGATAGACAATGGAGGCAAAACAGGCAGAAAGAAAGCAAACTAATAATATGCAGGTTTGACGTGACCACCAAGCTATTGTGTTACCCAAGCAACACACAGACACACACAGAGACAGACACATCCTTGGTTCACTGTACGTGTCAGGACCCATTGTTGATGTAATGTATTCTCTACCCCTTAACCCAACCTTCGCAACTGATTGCATAACACCAAACCTGACCATAACCTTGACGTCAAGAAAGATATTTTGCTTTTTCATTTTTCATTTTCATTCAGACTGCAGTTTGCCTTCTTCAGTACAGGTCCCAAAAAGTTAACAAAAGCATGTATAGATGCACACACACTCTCTTTCCAGTGATTTGACTGTGACATTTGATTGGTCTCTGCTGGCATTGGCTGTATAAGGGGAACAACATGGAGTGTGTGCGACAAGCTTCTACAGATAGTGGAAGATAATGGACAACTGTGGAGAGGCTCAGGTGAGATCAGTGAAATAGCAACTCAGTGGGAGATGGAACAAAAAAAGAGATCCTTATTTTCTCAGAATGTATGTTCCTACAGGAAGCAGATGATTGATTCATCAAGCCAGCAAAAATCAATAACACCCTGCTAGAGTTGTCACTCATCGTATCAAAGCACTAAAACCTGAAAAACTCGTTTGATTCAAATATAAACAAATTAATGTGAGGAAGACAGAATGGTAGGGAAGCTAAATAAAAAATATTACAAAATTAAAATAAAACAATGATCCTGCCAGTGTTGGGCAAAGGAAATCTTAAAACTCACACAACAGTTAATTTGCTGCTGATCCGACAGAGCTTAACTACATTGCATTTGCATAGGCTGGGCTGATCAATTGCAGGTGCTAGGACAAAACCCTTGTGCAATGCATCACTCTGCACAAACTGATTAATTTCCCTCCTTTGAGTAACACACTCCACAGGAATGATGATATGTAGAAGCAACGTAGTGTGTTGTATCTGAGCTGAAGAACCTTCTTTGGACCAGTTATACAGCTCATAAAAACAAGAACAGACAGAAAAGATTTCAATGAGGAGCTTTGTGTCATATTTATTCATGAAGAGAGAAAGAATACTTAAGATCAAGATGAAATCTGTTAATGCATTTTTACACCTCTCCATTCTGGTCATTATCATTGTTTCTTGGTGAAAAGAGAAAGAAAACAGTTATCCAAGCTAAAGGGGGAATGATGAGGAAAAGTTAATCACTATCCATTGATTGGACTGACACAATCCAGTGATACTAAGCCAGTTTTCCATTTAGTTACAAGAGAAAATCAATAAAAACACTGTCGTACACATGGTAAAAGTTTCGTAGTTTGCAATGAATCAAAGCTAAGAGAAACATAAACTTTGGAAGTGAATTTAAATGTGTTTGTAATCATAATGCATATATATCAGTAAACAATAACTGCATGAACAGAAGAATTACGTTTTTCCCTATAGTATCGAAAGAGCCCCAAAGCAAAAGCACTCCGCATTTGCCAGTTATTGCTGTGATGTAAATTGCTTCCCTATTGAAAATCAAAGTTCTTTTTTGTCTTCACAGCTTGGCAGACTGTGCAGATCCTCTCCTGGAGTAGAGACAAAGGCCAACATGTGAAGATGAATTGTTGCTGCTCAGTGTAAAGACAGAGCGGGCCGGGGTCAAAGAAACACCAGCTGCAACACTAATTTGTCAGTTCCAAACCAGTAGAGCTTTGGGGTACAACACAGTGTTTGTGACAGATACTCTTTTGAATGACGTGGATCCTGCTTTGGCTTTATGTTCAGCTCAGATGCCTGACATTAACTGTTACCATAGCAACAGGGATACGATGAAAGGGACACTGTTTGTAATTATTTTTGATATCAGTTCATATGCTCTGTACCTACCTTTATAATATGATAATGTGTGTATATGTGCGCCTGAATATGATTCCTCAGGAAATAATGTTTTATTCCTTTTATTACCTTTAGTTTCTAATTAGCGCAAGAGTTAATGTTTAGGGAGAAACTGTTCCCACCACTCAGCGGGATGAGGTAAACTCCAGGCTTATATTTTTCTCTGCACACAGCAGGTGGAAGGGCCTGATCAAACAAGAAAAGACATTCAAACACTTAAAATCATATTGTGGCATTTTCAAATATTCCACCAAATTACCCCAAGATGATGGTTAATGGCAGATGATCCTTTGAAGTGGAACAAAAGATAAGCTGCTGATCCATGTCAAAGCTCCATCCACAAAAAGAGCATAGCTGAAATACATTTTTTTTTTAGATATTGCTACTGGCTGCTATAATGATTACTCTTTTTAATGTTTCATTTGTTGTCCAGTGAAAGTCTAAAAACCGGTGTTAACAACAAGGGGAAGAACTAGATTTGTGACGTGATTTTCCTTAATTCTAATATCAGTCCAAGAAGTGCTATTTACCCTCACTCAGTGACCTCAACCGTTCTCATCCTTTTGGATTTTCTTAGCCTTTCTGGCTGTTTGTGCTCACCGAGTTCCTCCCTAATTCCAATAAATGCATGCTGCAGTAATGAGGCAAAGTCAGAGCTCCCCTGTTTCCTTTCATTTGCTGAGAGATCACAAAGCCAATGCATCACACCGGGGTTTCTAGCGCCCTCCCAGCTGACCATGGCTAAATGGTGTTTTTGCTCTGCTGAACACTAATCCTTCTGTCAGATAAGGCCCATTATAGCAGGGGTGTAGCCAGCCCGCTTTGAACAGACATTGAACCCATCTGTAGCAGACAACACAGTCCTGCAGGAGATGGCAGTTCAATGGGACTGCTGTGTTTGTGCGTTTATAACACAGTGTGTTACTCTTGCAGCACAGTGGGCCATTCCTCGCTCTCAATATTCAAAAAGCCAAGGATGGATTCATTAAGGAGTGTCAGTGGCAGAACATAACCTGCTCAAAGGTAGGTTTAATGTAGCTGCTGCTCCACACCTGTCTACAACAATATGAAAGGTAGAATCACATTCAATCACTATTGTTTAATTTACCAATATGTAAAGTTGCTCATATTTCATAATAGATCAGCAGTATGAGGGAGTTTCTCATGCATCAACAATGTTAGGCTTTTCTGACAACACCTAGTCGAAGTATATGAGCTACTATTTTTCTACCTGTGCATTAGATTTTACTGCAAAATGATGTCTGCTCCCATGAAACTCATTTGGAAGTCAGCAGATCCATCATCAACTCTCCCAGACCCAGACAGCTGCATGGAAATGAGGAGCCAAAACAGATGCACTTTATTTGTGCGAGAGCATAGAGGCATTGTTATTTTTCTCTCTCTGAAAATGAGGAGCTGGGGCTGGACGTTCACAGCCTCAGGGGATGGAAATTTAACTTAGAAATGGCTCATATATTGAGGCCTACAATCATTGGTATTCTTTGTAGTGTGTTTTAACGACATACATCAGCCATTTCAGCATTATGGTCGGCAATAGAGCATGTGTGATGCCATTAGATGATATTTTGTTAATAAAATCTCGCAACAACTAAATCCTCAGAAAGAAAACAACAGATTTGTCTTTTTTATTGCATTGGTCTTAATAGAAAAGCAACTTGCTCCTCACTAGTCACGTCTTTTTTTTCTATGTGCTCAAGAAGGTTGTACACTCATATATGATTGGCTGTTTACCAGATGTTCCCCTGCAACACCTACATGACACGCAGTAACAGCATGCTCACAGATTGACCACCTGGGGCACTGTGGGATCACTAACATCAGGAAAGAAATTGGTTTCCTCTCTTCCCCCTGCTGTTGTGTCTGCTCTGCAGCTGCATAGTCCTTATTAATGTCATCAAGGGTCTATTCTGTTGATCTTTCAAAGAGGCAACATCTTTCACATAAAGCACAGAGGAATTTTGGAAGTATAGTGTCAAGGGAATAAGATGGGGGACTGTGGGGAGTACTCAGAATGACTCCTTCGCCTGCTCCCCCTCAACATCACACACACGCTCATGCAGCGTCTCTGCCCCTCCTGTATTCCAGCACTTCTATTTTGGTATGTTTGTGCTGTGTATAGTCTGATGGGATGTCTTTATGGGAGGCGTTCACACTAATGAGGTTTTGGGGAATGTAAATTCATTAATTAATCGTTTGGAAACTGCCGTTTTACATTTCGCACCTTATAGGCTTGAGTTGTCCTTTGATTGCTTTAGATGTTTATCAGAACCTTAATGACCATATAGGTCCCAACCCTCTGATACAACACATAGGAGCGTTTCCTGAAATAGCTCCACAATGATGGCGGGGCGTAACAAAACATTGTCATCACGGTTACATTAATAAACATGCTGTTAAGATTTCAGGGTCAGGACCAGCTCCTGCACATTATGCAGCTACTATGCAGCGCATGTGTTAGTCATTTTCTTTTTAAAAAGAATCTGTAACCCAACAAAATAATGTTGTATGACACAAACCTGGCCATGTGCACTGGGTGAATATTTTAATAAACACAGTTTAAATTTCAATACCTCAAACAAATAAAGGTAAAATCAAAGGAATTTTCATCCACCTTTATCTTGCTCCTGGTGCCTTGACATAACACTGCAACCCTCTCCTTTGTTAAGAATAGGATGTCAGTTTTGAATAATCCATTCAAGTCTCTGCTCGTTTAAAAAGAAAAAGAAAAAAAAACCCAATGGTTTAATCTCCTTTTGATGAATGAAAGGTAGCTTTAAACTAAAATGTCAAAAGAAAAAGTTGGTTAAAGTTACCTTATACTTCTTGAGTTCTTGAGAACAAGCATCTGGACTAACGGTGACTCTACTATGTGCAGATAGGTAATGTCCTCAGTAACACACCTAATCATCATCACAATCATTGCTAGCATGTAGTATTAACCACTTACCAAAATTACTACTAATTAACCATACAACTATACTTCACAGGTAATTAAATTCTCTATTGCACTGATTTAACAGTATTTATAGTGTGCAATTTTCCTAAATCAAAGAACTGTTTCCAGTTACTTAACTTTATATAATGTATCAGTTTTAAATAATCTGTTCAGGTTTACTGGATTTATGTATAACATAATAAAGTCTGCTAAATTAGCCAGACACTCCAAATTGTATAAATGAAAGTGGAATATAATCTTCATGTGATTCATTCATGAAATTTAAAAGCCCAAAATGCTCAATTAAGATGTTTTCACTTCACATCAGGGTTTTGACAGAGACACAAGTACATGACAGAACATGAATATTTACAGAAATATGATGCATGCTCTTTATTAATATTGCATTTATTGAAATGGTTACAAGATTTCTTCTTAAGTAATAAGATGTTGAAACACAATTCACATCAATCATTGTGTCAAACAGAAATAGTCTATACAGCCTTAATGGGATTGCTGAATCAGGAGTTATACTATGCACTGTGCTGAAGCTGAGGGCAGCTGTGGTTGCAAATTTATATTTTACCCGTTATCTTGAGATCATGATTGAAGTATCTCATTATCTCGATGTCAAACATTTTTGCTCATGATCATGGTTTAATAGCCTCGTTACTGTGATAACATTAAATGGTTTTCTCAAAAAATCACAGCTTAATTAGGAAACTGATTGAGGCTGCATTTGCATCTGATGAAGTCACACATGCACCACATGCACAACAAATGTTTGTGTTCTTGTTATGTTTGCATGGGTTTCCCACAGACAATCCAAAAGCATGAAAGTTAGGTGAAAGTGTTCTCTTATGTTTCAGCCTCGCAAAAGGCCTCTCCAGGGTGTATCCTAGTTTCTGGCAATATGAGTGGAGATATGCTCCATTCAGCACTTGACGAATAGATAGTTTTGCCAAATTTGAGCTTGCAAAGGTGATAACAATAGAAAAAAGTTGCTAATTAATTTCAGCAACTTGGGTTTGAGTCCAACCCACAGCACTTTGCAACATGTCATTCCCCCTTTCTCACCAACTTTCCTGTCTCTATCTCCCTGTCTGTACGATAAATGCCCAAAAAATAACACAAAAAAAGACAAACATACAGTGGTATGTTGTGTTGACATAATTAAGCAACTATGTCTCGTAAATATTACATTTCGATACAACTAAACTGCAACAATATGTTTTGTAGGAAACTTAATCACTGGGTATATTATGTTCAGAGGCAACATATTTTTTTAATGAGTAATGTGAAACATTTATTAAAAGAAGTGAATTTGTCGGGAGGAGGTTGGAGTGAATGGATGGCATAGAAAGCGCAGAAATGTCACATCAGAGGGAGTTTGCATCCAGTGTCCTGACCGTGCTTCGGCTTAGACAACAAAATAAACAAACAGAACATTTTGTCTTTACTCACCGTGAACATTTTTCCACTTTAAAACAGAACAATTTCTTTCTCCAACCTTACCCTAACCTTAACCAAGTGCTGTGAGTGACTAAACATAACCACTAAAAACTTTAATAATGCTGCACTCACCATAAATGGATATTGCAGGCTTCCTGGAAGATTGGATATTTTGTTCAATCATCATAAGGAGATAATGAAATCATAAAAAAAAACTATGGTTGATAAACTGACAAAAAAAAGAAAAGCATTTTTAATTCCTAATTTTTTGATGCATTAAAACCAACTCAGGTGCAGCTCAGATACAATAAATTCAGAATGTTAAATGCCTCTGAAACATTGAGCCCTACTTTAATATTTTCTATTAGTTTATTTGTTATAGAGATGCAGGCATACAGTGATATTTTACCCACTGCAAGAGGGGAGAGGCTTCATATGGTCCTGATACAGTTCCTTCAGTTCTTCAGTTCAATATTTAAACTGTATATGCCTCACAGACTCTCTGATTTTTTTCTCCCTCAAATATATTCAAATATTGCATATTGAGTATTAGACAACAATATTTGAAATTGAGTTGGGTAGAAAGGATTATTCTAACTTTGGAGAATCCACGCTCTGATATTTTGGGTAACCTGTTTCACCGAATTTAATCTCTTATCTGTGATGGTGAAATTATTCAGTGAAAGGGGATTATGAAATTTAATCTTAACAGGGATTTTCAGGCTGAAATAAATTATTTTCCTTCCTTAGTTCATCAATATAAAATTATGTGAGGAAGGATTTTGTCACCTCCGTTTGAGGCAGGTATGAATGTAGATCTTCAACATCCCTTCAAAACACAACAGAAATCCACACATGGGCATCACTTCCCATTTTTCTGTTTATTATTTCTGTGATTATTTCCTGCTCTGTTGCTTTTTATCAGCTGTGCACTGAGCTTAATCAGTCAAAGTGAAGATAAATCCATTTTTATGAAAGCTACATTTGGTTTATTATGTGGCCAGACTTAAGATATCACTAGGGTGTTTTTTTTTTTTTTTTTTTTTTTTTTTTTTTTTTTGTCTTCCTCAACATTAAATGAACAACAATTTCATAACACAGGCTATTTTGTGAACAAATAGCAGAAATTGTGCAGATTTTTACTGGGAATGAAATGATGTGTCCATCATATGAATGTGTAATGATGTTAAATAATTTAGAGGCAGTAATAAAAAGGGGAAGTCTTCCTATAGCATAATATGAAAATGCAGGATGATTGACCTGTTTTTAAGCCTCTAACAACACTTACAGTACTGTGCGAAAGGGCACAAATAGATTTGTTGTTTTATCAATGCTATAATAACCATATGTAATTATTTCTCAGTCTCCTTATTAGAATACAACCAGAAAATACAGGAAATGTGTAGCAATATTAAAAAACAGAAAAAAAACAGACTCTATAGGCTAAAGTGGTGAGTATTTAGTGTGACCTCCTCTTACAATGGAGCAACAACAGGAACCTGGCTCTTAAACCTAAATGGAATTTAATCCTAATCAATGCCATTGCTAACACTGGTATTAGTCGACTATTTCACGTTAAAATTAAGCTGTGAAAAACGTTCCATTACACCAGGTTTGTGCAAGACATGCTTGAACATCACATACACCTGTTGTACGAGGTTCACTCATTGGAAGCTGCTAATATGTATAAGACCAACTTTCAGTCACAACATTCAATTCAAAACGACAAAGACCACAGACTTTAACAGAAATAAAATAATAACTTTGCATCAGCAAGGCCACTCTTAAAGGGAAATCAACAAACAAACTGGATACTGAAGATGTGGTATTCAAGTTGTTATAAAGAAATTTGAAGATTCAGGAGACGTCAACGACAAAAAAAGCACTTGAAGGCCAAGAAAATTCTCAAAATCTGATGAGAAGTTTTTTAGAGTTTCCTCTTGAGAGAAGTCATCCAGCAAGGACCTGGCTCAGCATCTGGCAGCTTCATCAGGATGAAGCCAAGTCAAACCTTCTACAGTCTGAAGTTTGATCAGGAATGAGCTTTGTGGAAGGGCTGCGGCCAAGAAACCACTTTCAGAAGGGGGACAGGGTGAAAAAGCTAAAAAACTGCTAAAGCTCTCAAAGATTGGAGTAATAAGTAAGAATATTATGGAGTGACGAATCCAGGTTTGAAATTTTTGGGTCCAATTGTTGACAATATGTGAGAAGAAGAGTTAGAGAGAGATGAAGAATGATGCTTGTGCCCTTCAGTGAAACATGGTGGAGGGTCTGTCCTGGTCTGTAGCTGCATTTCTGCCAGTGGTGTTGGTGATATTTTCTGAATTGATGAGATCATGAATGCTGAAAAGTACAGACAGGTTTTAATTCATCATACCATTCCTTCAGGAAAGGTTTTATTTTTCAGCATGATAACGATCCCAAGCTAATGCAGTGAAATCATATTTGGAGAGAAAAACAACTGATAAAACACTGACAGTTGTGGACTGGCCTCCACAGAGTCCAGACCTGAATTTTACAGAGGCAGTATGGGATCATCTGGACAGAGAAAGAAATAAAAGTCAGCCTAAATCTGAAGAAGAACTCTGGGAAGTGCTGAAAGAAGTCTGGTATAATAAACCAGAAGATGACTTCAGAAAACTTCAGGACAGTCTCCCCAAAAGAGTTCAAGATGTGCTTAGAGCTAAGGAGGTCACACTAAATACTGACTTTTGCCTGTAGAAGCCATTTTGTTCTGAAAATAGTGTTTTTGTTTTTGTTTTGTTTTTTTTTAATATTGTGTACTTATTTTTGGTTTGTATCTTAATAAAGAGACTGAAAAATAAATATGGATGGTCATTAAAACTTTGCTAAAACAACAAAACTAGTAGTAGCCTAAGACTTTTGCACAGTAGTCTACTGTAATAACTCAACAACTCAATTATCGTCTCAGCCATTACATAGATTTGCTTTACTACAGTGGATTCACAAAGCAGAACAATGTTAATTTTTTTTTGTTGAATTACTAATCCAGCTTCACGAGTTATCACACCACAGTGCCAGAGGTCAAAATCAATGTCGTCTTTTATTATTCCAACACTGCTATATTATTTTTTTCAGTACTGAGAAACAATCCAGCAATCAATCCACTATCCCAGTATTTCATAAATCAATTATGTATTACGAGTTGTTCTTGATTCTGAATGTTAAGGGCTCATCAAACCTCTCATGTTGCTGCAGTGGCTGATATGTGTATCTACAGCTGACGCCCACAGGTTTGTTTCCAGCCCTGGCTGAATTTGAAACAATCTTCCTTGGGGAACAGTGAGATTTTTCCATAAGCATGATAGCCCCACCCTCCCCGAAGAGCAGCACAGTGGCTCTTTATGATGTTAAAAGATAACCTCACACGAGAGAGGACTACGCTTCACACTGTCCATGGTTGTATCTCCTGATCATAGCTTCCAGTATCAGATAAACAGGCTGCTTTTAACTCCCAGCAGAGACAGATTTTTGCTAAAGTCACCTGGTCTAGATTTATCTGTGCTGAACCTGAGAATTTCTGGCCTTAATCTACAGGCAGAATCAGCACAGCCTCGTGATCTCTGAGTCTTTCTCAACGCACGTGAAAGAAACATTTTAAATAGCCCCTGGAGAAGATTCAGCAGGTAGAAATCCAGCTCCTGAGGGGAAGGTGTTGCATTTGATTCAGCAGTGTAAGACTAAAGGACACTCTTGCTGCAATTTGAATTGTTGCAAGAATAGCAACTAATGAGACACAGGAGACAGACAGAGGGTGTGAAAAAGGGAGCAATTTTACCGAGATGAGAAAGGGGCCAGGTTTGTTGATCAAGTTCTTTCTAAAGTAGACATACTGCAATCTCCCAATCCCAATATCCTCTATAATCCCATCTTTCAATTTAGTGTCTCAATCCCATGTTCACTGAGGTAAACAGCCTGGCCAGTCACAATTTCCTCTCTGTAGCTTGTTGCATCCACCCCTGTCATGTTCCAACACAGACAAATGCATGAGCAGGTTGATGCTGTCAGCACAATAACGTCCCCAACTATGTCAAAGCTGCCAACAATATGAATGAAAATCTGACTATTACACAGCTCAACCTGGTTCCCAAATCATAATCATGTGTCTTTATAGACTGTATCATCGCAGACATTTTGGCTTGTCATAGCGGGTGAGGTCAGAACAGGTGTAACTACAGTCAAGAGCAGTCCAAATAGTATCACATAGTAATAGCTGCAAAAGACACTTACTGAACATATCTGAAAAACATAGATTGCAAATCTTTTTTTCTTGTAACATCCAATCTATTCGCTCGTAGCAACTGAGGCAGTGCTAGTTTAGCCACATGCAAGTCTCACAAGATCATTGTCTTTCTCTAAAGAAATGGTTCAGAATTTGCAATAATACACTTGTTTCCCTCTTTGCAATGAAGAGTGTGTCTTAATATATATATATTAAAACTAACTGATTCTTTCTCTCTGTTTTAGAATAAGGAACATTACTGAGAGCTGGGAACCACCATGGGATGTGCACCGAGACAATACTCCCAAAGTGAGTATTAGTTTTCTGTTGCTTTTTAATGTAAAGCAGTACAGCAGAAACTAAACCAATGGAATAATGTAGTTTCATTTTTGTGTGGAGATCACATAACAAGTGTGCTTTTTCCTTTGCCTTTTATCTCCATAACCTTCTGTATGACACATTTCTCACTATTATATTTTCCTCCATTCAATTGGATCATTGGGGACAGACCACCTCAACTTGCAGTATCCACTCATCAAGTTCATCTTCTCTGGCATCACTCAGAGACCCAAGTGAAAGGCTGGTTTCAAACCAGAGACTTGCAGGATTGTAAACATTGTTATGACCTTGTGTTTTCATTGTTTCAGTGACATCATTGAAACATTCAAAGTCCAACTTTAGCAACAGTGAAATGTTCATGTGTGACAGTTTTTTTGAACTTTTGAGATTGAGTTTTGAAGGGTCTGTTAGCCCTAAACAGCCCACAGTGCCTTATGTGTTAATATTGTGGGTTTTTTTTTAACAGTTGTGGCCATAGCATTGTTCTGTCTTATCAGCTTTGCTCTTCCTTGTTCCCTATGCCTGCAACCTCACCTATTGCCACTGTCTTATTCATTTATCACCCCAGTCTTACCACCTCATGATCTCTGACACCATCTTCCCCCATGTTGGATGTACAGTCTGATGACCTTTGGACCCCACTGCAGCTGTTAGAAATTGTAAATAGTTGAAAACATTAGAGTTCACATAGTTTATAGTTCTCAGACATTACAGTTAACATGTGCACTGTTCCAAGAACATCATTTATCTTGAGAGAGGTTGCAACTGGAACAAATAAATAAAAATTGTCTCACAAGGACTCATGATGAATAATGGCTTTGTATTTGTTACTGAAAATTATGTTGCACAGGAGATTCAGCTCCCTCTTTTTATTATGAAACTTTAGAGTGAAGTTCCCCTCTACCTTCAGCCACAACTGTATTTTTAAGTGTATTTTTGTTGTTAATTTTTTCTATTTTTTTGGCAAAAACAAAAAAAAGTATTTGTGTTTGTTTTAATTATCAACATAAATACTAAAAATGTTTATTATTAAATGCTTATTAAATGTTGCCATCCTTGAATATTGAGAATTTGTGCTTTCCTTATGTCTTGCAATTTTAATGACACTGAAAATACTAGTTCACCAAAATATCCTGTTACATTCATTATGAGTAATATGGTACATTTTCTAAACACAGATTGATGCTTTAATGTTGATCAAATGTTTTATTGGCCTTTGGCTTAATACTGACACCGGGCCCCCTTGGTATAGCAAGTCCTACAGTGATGAGATAACACTAGCTCTAGCGAGCTTGTTCACATAGGTGCATCTGTAATTCATTGTACTTAATATAATGAAACATTACTTGCTCCTTTTGGTTCGCAGTGTTACATAGTACAAAAATACCAAATGTACTCACTGGAAAAATTGAACAACCAACTCAAATGTCCTTTAATACAACCTTTTAGAACAATGTTACCACAAATTTTCATGAGCTGTCAAAGCTCTGTGCTATATAACTGGTAGGTTATATGTTTATGTTTATTTTTTTTCTAAAATGGGGCCATAATTAAAATAAATATCATTGTGAATTAAGAGGACTTGAAATTAGCATTTGAGGCCATAAATTCATCAAGAAACCATTAACTGAGGTAATAAATCAAGTAAGAGGTAGATCTTTTCCCCATGGATTTACATCATACAAATTGACTCTTTTTTTGCAACCAGTGTAGTAACCCCGTGAGCCATTATAAATAATGCAGATTTAAAGAACTTCTGCTTCTCACTATACATCAATTTTTAACAGGATGTGATTGTATCATGTTTAATCAATACAAAAGCTTAAAAAGTAGATGTGTTAAAAGGGTTTGTGGGGGTTATGTGCAAGACTGTGTTCCTCTTTTTATCAGCAATGCAGCTCAGCACAGGTGACACTTCAACACACCTGTACCGGACTGTACTGAGACAAAATAACCAAATCTCCACTAACAGAGTGATGGTGTATGAAAATATACCCTTTATATCTGATATGTAATATATATTAAGAATCAAACTAAATTTATTTTAGACCACCCTACCTCTGTTTATTTTCATATACATATACTTATTTTTATTCCAATGTGTATTTCTACATTTCAGAAGTGCTGTTGTTGAACTGTCCAGGAAATTGTGTTTTTTTTAGCATCTTCTCTGATTAAACACCAACAAATGTTATATTTCGACTGAGAAACTTCATCAGAAATGTCATCTTCCAAAAGGAGAACTTTATTATACATTGAAACACTACAGACAACAAAGTTGCCAGGAAATGACCAAAGGGCTGCATAGACATTTTTCTAGCTGGACTGTGGCATTCACTGACAGGCAGATGACCTCAGGAGCTGGGCAGTGACCATTGATTTCACCTGGCAGGATGGTCCTCACATCCCTGAAAACTCCTGACCAAATTTCTAAACAGATGATATTTGAATAAACTGACCACATATACATAATCGAGATGGTCACCCTCTCACCTGAGAAAATATAAAAACTTAACAAAGTGATAAAATAAAAGTCCTGGAGTGAAAACGTATTTTGAGCCTGGCTCACAATCTCTGCCATTGTTGCCATTTGGTGCATTCTGGGACACTTAGCTGTCCTCGTCGCATCCCATTCATCCTGGGTGAAATAGGCACAGCCAGAACTCTTATATCTTATCTGTAATTGAGTCGATGTTGACTTTTAATTGGATCAGCACATCGGCTGTGACTGATGATGTTTCACAAGTCTGCAAGAACTCAAGTACAGAGAAGAAGGCAGATTGAGAAACGGATTATTTCTTGGCAAAGTGCAGATCCAAGAAATAGTCCAGCACATAATGCCCCATAAAACCACAATGTGTTGTTTTTACGCTCCATTAGTTCAGATTTAAAAAGCTAAATATGTGTTGATTATTGAGCTTTAGGGAGGCTGTTAGGGAATTTTGTTAACTTGGACAGAGCTGGCTGGCTGAAAGAAAACAAATTACCCAAAAACTATTCCTTTCTTTTCTATACCAGCGAAAACGTTCCAGAAATGGGAAAAATTCAAATGATTTCAGTCATTGAAATATTAGTTCAAAATATTGTTAACAAAATCTTTCAAATTCAAGCATCAAGGTGGAGCAGGTAAAACAGTAGGTGTTTCAGGTATGTTTACTGTGCTGGTCTTCACTACCCAAAAACAACATTAGGCCAACAACACAACCAACAACATTGGTAAAAATTACTGGGAATATATGAACACAAGTTCAATTACATGGGGTTAACCGTAATCCTATTTTATATGCAGTGCTTAATGTGTTTGCACTTTTGTCAGTTTTTATCAGGCAGCCAGAAAAACACGATGCTAAGGTAAGCCAGGTCAGCACAGGAAAGAAAGGCACTGTGGGAAAGGCTCCATGAACAGGAGAGCACTGAATTTTCTGTCAGTCTGAATTATACTCTGATTCTAATACACAAAGACCCCTAGTTTGTTCTGGTTTCCCACATTGGCAGCTGGGAAATGTTCTTTTACAGCCTATGTGTGCATCAAATGTTCTTCGGAAATGGATATTTTGTGCCTTCTTGTTTATTATTGCTGATTGATTACAAATATTCTATCCAGCAATGGCGCATGAATTAAATTGTGTTTGGATGCCTAAGGGTCTACCAGTGTTATACTGACATCACGTTACTGATAGGGACCTGAGTTGAGCAACATTAATACAGTCAGTTATATATTTCGGCCTCCAATAACACTCATCCGACGTGTTGTAAAGTCATGCTGGCTTTCAGTAATCACCTCCTCAGCTGCTAGTTCTATCTGAATAGAGCTCAGATGTTCTTCTTGGAACTCAGTGGGAGTGTGGCTGGACTCGTCAATTGGAAGCACGGCAGTGAGGGAGACAGCCTGCTTAAGTGACATCTTTGTAATAGAAAGTAATAGGGGATTCAAATTACATCTATTCAGCTTGGGCAATCATCACTGTGCATTTGATATTTTTTTCCCCTCTTCATGCCATTTCCTCTGCAGCATATCAAAGCTTTGCTTATTTCAGCCTGGCGTTCAGACTGAGGTAAATTGCAGGTGATGGTGGTTTTCAGCCGAATAATGTGAGCAATAGTAATTTCTAGAGAATAGCATTAAATACATCAGGATTTAGTAGTTACAGTATGTTCAGTTCTATTTCTTGATTTCAACCAATTGCTACCTTGCTACAAAGTCAGGTTTTTGCAAAGTTATTTTAACAAAGTCTGTACAGGTATCTTTGATGTTTTCACAATTTGATGTTTGCAGTTGTAGCAAAAGGCAATTGTGTGTTGCTATAATCTTTCTTCCGTTTGCTTAATATTACTACTGGATATAGGGCCATGCTCCTGAATAATGACAATAATAATAATAAAAATAAAAACAAAGCTAAAATTTTTTGGTATTTTGTTCTGGTAAGTGTCACAGTGTTGCATTGCAATGCCGCACCTTGGAAAGCATATTTCATTTCAATATCAGGTAGGACAGAGATTAAGAAGATGTTATTATAGTTCTTTGTGTATTAAACTGAAAAAGGAAATGGACTGAGCATTAAGTCAAGACATCAAGATATCAGGACCTACCATAGCTCCAAGGAAACATGGCTTACCACTGACATTTCTTTTCACTTCTATTCATTCTTTATACTTCTTACTTTCTTTAAATTTATGGCTCATTTTTCATACAGCACAGTGGAGGTGGTTGGCTCAGATATATCTGAGAGGCTCAGATATACTTTCCACATTAATGACTGTCTTTCATGTTTAAACTGATAATGATGACAATATTGATGTTGCTGGTGGTTTGGTTTGTTTACAAATCCACTGAAAGGCTAATAAAAAACCATCCACAGAAATTTCAAAGCATGAAAAACAGGTGAGTCCAAGTCGATGATTAACATTGAGCAAGAAAAAGAAAATCAATGATAGGTCACAGACAGACTGCTAAAATGCACAGAAGCATATAAAAAAAAAAAGAACGCCACAGATTATACTCAGAGAAATGAGACAGGTTTCATTAAATTAATTTAGACAGGAATAGTGTGCGGAGGTTTTGCTGACAGCTGATGAGACTGTTGCTATAGATAGCTGCTTTGAAAAGGAACTGATCTGCAGTGAGGCAGCAGCCCCCTCTCTATTTTTCCCTTTCTCCTCCACAGGCAGGCCTTAACACCGGCATTGAGCTGCTGTCAGCTCACACTCACACATAAGAGGAACACTCTCAGAGGTCAAACGCCAGGCTGTATCACCTGTCAGACACCAAGAGGGACCATCACCATGACAGGAAGAGGAGGAGAGGGTAATCTGCAGAGGGATCCAGACAACTAAATATCATGTGAGAAAATCCATATTTGAGCATGCATGTGTTTTTTTTTTTTATCTGTAGTAGTTGTGAAGAGAATTGGAAGAAAACATAAGTGATGTTTATATCTATGTCTTTTCAATAATAATATCTAAAGGGCAAAAGCCTCAAGATGAAATTCAAATTCACCCCATATATTTAGACCTCAGATAAAAAAAACACCTAACTGTTGTTCAATGATTTCTTTTATCACTGCACAAGCTGCTGTTTAATAAAAGGAATCAAGCCAATATGTATGATGTTTTTTTTTTCATTTTATCTCAGTCAAAATCAGTTACATTCCACGTGCTGAAATATCACTGCACAAAAGACAACAGCCACCTCCGACTGTGAAAAAAGGTAAAGGTAAAGTGTGGCCCTCCATCCTGTGTGCCAGAAAGGTAGTAGTATCTTGTTTATTCCCTGCTGGTATTCACATTGAATTCAAAGCCGCTGGTATATCAGATAATTTGCCCTTTTCTCTTCTCCTGCCATTTGGCCCCATCACTCTTGGCTGTCTTATCTCTGACGGGAAGGACCAGCACCCTCTCCCTCCATCTTACACCTTCCATCCTCCAGCTCTGACCTCCAGACATGTCTGCTATCAACTCAAAGGCATAAAGTATGTGCGTAATTCTATAATCTTACTTCAGAGAGAAGTGTACAATGTGCTCTTACCTATTTATATTGGTGGGCTAAAATGGATTTTTTAATTTTAATTAAACTTTAAATTTTTGTCTGGAGCTGTGATTGATCAAGTTTTGGTGCATAAATGAGTCAATTGATTATTTCTGGAAATTTCTGCTGCTTCAGTTAAAAGAAAACAAGGAAACCATGCTATTAAATGTTCACATATAGTTATGAGAAATAGTTCAGAAAATAATGCAAAGTGACTGATCAATAATTCATCAATAAAGTCAAATGGTTACAAACATTTCCATATTTAAAGTCACGTGACTTGTGCTCTTAAAGCAGTTAATGTTAGTAACGGATATAAAAGTGAGACTGAACCAGTGTTGTGCTCAGGATCATTTTCTTTTCTTGTTAATCAACAAAGTGCAGTCACTATTTTATACCTTCTCAGCAAGTCAGAGGAACATGGAGATTTAGATAGCAATAGCCAACAATGGCTGAATAATACAAGGTGATGAAATGAGGTCACTGCAGGACTCCAGGAGTACTTAGCTTTTGTCAAGGCCACAGCAGTCAAAACTGCTATCTGTCATTAATTGCAGCATATAGTCACTGCATGTGCACTGAGAAGGTACAGACCCACACATGAAAATGATGAACGCAGAAACCTAACTCTAACACACTAACAACCTTGAACTTAATGACTAGACCACAACCTTCAGAAGTGAAAAGCCTTGCTTTATTTAATCATTGTGGATATTGATATTGTTCTAAAGTGATACCAACATAATAAGAAAGCAGTGTCCTTTTGTCAGTGCAACAGAAAACTCATAATGCTCTCAGACAGCATATAGAGCAAGAGTCCAGTGGTAACTAGATTTGTGTATTTCCTCTTAATATATTATCTGCAGGTGCAGCAAGGATCTCTGTTGAACTACACTCTCCCAAAGCAACCCACTGCATAAAACAATAGTATTTCTCATTAGACGATGCTCATGGGCTCAGGTGCATTCACTATGCCAATTTCATATTAGTGCTGCTTTCCCATGTATCCTGATTTGTTCCAAAACGCACAAAAATTCAAGAGAGTACCTTTCCATTATTTTGCCATTAAATGATCCTGCATTGCTTTGAGCAAATAAATCACTGTTCTTTGCTAAGGAATCCACTGAACTACAACAGTAAAGGCGGTAACACCCCAGGCCATGGGTGTTAGAAGCTATGATTAGTACCTTGGCTTGTCTGATTTTGTACTGTACTAGAGAGGGAGCCGCCCCAGCCGTGCTCTGCCTTCAATATAATTAAGGGATAATGGAACAACAGTAATGTCTTACAAGCCAAGAATGGAGGCCTTCAGTCGATAAGAATTGATCTGGGAGTCATCTCATTAATGACTCAGACTAAACCAAATGGTGGTTTTGTCTTAGAGAGTCAAAGCAGCAGACTGGATGAAAACCATGTTAATGTATTGTAGATTGTCTTGGAAAAGGTTGTTTGATATGACTGTTTGATCTCTGCCATTAATAACACACAATACTATGAAGCCAATTAAATGTGACACGCAAAAGTTTTGCTTTGTTTCATCAGGTACAACTTTTTAGAGGGTCTTGAGCTCAATATGTATGCATTAGTAAGCAGGCTTATTATGTTGATTGTCTGCATTATATGAATTGTTTTGAATCAATATGTCGGTGTGCTATCTTCCCCAATGAAACCAGTGTTGCGAATTCCTGCACCCTGACATCAAAAATAACCATTCAGACACAGATGAAAATTATGCCAGAAGCAGGACTGCAAAAAAACAGCATTTGCATACAAATGCACCATGTGATTTTTGGCAGAGGCAACCAAGAGGAACCATCATTTAATGATTGCAGTTTGACATATTGTGTGTTTCTGCGCAACTCTCTAATCCTCAGTATTGTAATTGTTGGAGGCAAACAGGGTTGTCAGAGCATGGAAAGAGTCTGATTAGCTCTCACCTTACACCAGTCAGCTCTGTTCACAGGCCTTACACAGCGCTTTTAGTATTGCCTTCTCATTAGTTATACAGGAGACTTGGGGTGCTATCCCTCCATTTAAGCTGGTTATTTAACTCAAGGGAGAGGCCTCCTCTCCTTCGCTGTAACACCATGGCTCCTCAAACAACAAAAACAAACAGCTTGTGAATGAAACAGGATTGACCAATTATCATCACTCAACCAAGTAAGCATACATACATTAACAACCTCAGTCTGAATGAAACTATTTTAAAAACATGTGAAATGACACACCCCCACATCACACACTTTCTGCTGAATACTTTAAACACTTCTAACCCATTTTGGCTGAAAAGCTGAACATCTGCAATTCTGAGACAAGTGGGCTAATGCCACCTACTGATGATGGTCATGTGATATGATCGAAAGCTCAACCTATTATATCAAACCTATTGACCGAGATTGTTCTCTCAATTCGATTTATCTTGTAAGACATTTATTTGACATCCATCCTGAAAAGAATTGATACAAAAACGTTTCTGGGTTCTCGATAATATTGTAAGGTCTTGCCCTTACTCTGTAAAGTGCTTTGTGATAATATATATTTGGTGCAATATAAATATATAAAAAATAAAGAAGCAAGTAGACTAGGTTTTAGTAGGGAACTATCCCTGTGCGACCATATGCACAACCAGTTGTCAGAATCAATTTTATAAATTGCTGTAAAACACACTAGAAATTAAAATTGCCACTGTTGACCTCTCTAACTTGTGGGGGCTACTGCAAAGGTCTTTTGTGACTCACCACAGTCATCTGTGCTGTGAAACTCCTCCATGATGAGTGTGCAACTGCTCCCGACTCTCTCGAAGCGCCTCTGCTTGTCAGCCTAAATGGTCAGGAAATACACAGCAGCTCATAGAGGCCTGGGAACATCCCCTCTGAATGGTCACATTAACGCAGTGAACCCACCGACTCGCATTAGATCAGACAGTGGAACTGCATCGCAACTTCTGTAGTTATTTTCGAAAGGGCTGCCATCTCTGTCGTCTCAATGTCTTTATCCACATGAAATAATAATGTCACTACAGCAGTGCATAGAATCGAAATATCCAGAGGGCGCAGACAAAGTTGTCATATGGCTAAACAACTCTAACTATGCTACTCACAGCATCGACCAACATGGAGAAGAGATTACGCCACACCACAGACTGCTAAAGATATAAATCTCATGAAAACAATTCTGCATGTCCGTGTGTGCGTATGTTTCTGTGTGTGTGTGTGTGTGTGTGTGTGTGTGTGTGTGTGTGTGTGTGTGTGTGTGTGTGTGTGCACGTGAGTATGGGTAAGGATTTGTGCGTGTGTGCGTTTTATTTTCTTTTGAAGCTGTGATAGATGTTAAATTATACGATTTTGAAAAAAATCTTGGTGTCAGCGATTTCCACCCATTAGAAGGTCTACGACTGTTCAATAATAGATAAGGCTTAATGGCTTCTTTGCTGCTGCTTCTGGCTGTGTTTGACATGTAGTGAGATAATGAATGTAAAAGAGTACTGGGGACATGAGTCACATGGTTAACATTCTATTTTGGTGCTGAAAATTTCCCCCATATTTCCTGGTATCCTCTGACTACCACCTGTCTGCGTCACAGAGTTTTAAGGAGCTCCATCAAATATTTAGTGCACAAATAATCAATGCTTTAACATCTTAAAGCTCCACAGGATTTTTTTTTATAGATTGTCAGTCATATCTACCAATATTCACAAATGAGTAGGGTGAGCAAATTTCCTTTATGCATGAAGAGCAGAAGCTTGTGTTCCTTCTTCATTTTATCTGAAAGAAATCCATTTGTCATAATATGATATGCTTTGTCTGTGTTCCTTATGAAGTTCTTTGTTACAACAGGTAATGCAAGAAAGTTTATTTTATCATCTAGACAAAACACCTTCACTTTTAATAGATATACACACACACACACACACACACACACACACACACACACATTTAGATAAGACTGAACTGCTCACATTAAATGATCACACAGTATTTCCACACTGTTTACTGTAAATGCCGCAGTCAAGCACAGCCCAATAATATAGTGACAGCTTTGCTTGGACATTGAAATGACAGCTCACTCCTGTTATAGTACCCTGACATGAAAAAGTCAGACAAGATGGCTTTTTCAGGTCCCTGATATTTGATCAGAATTCTGTAAAAATACTATCAAAGTTATTTTTACTGATTTCACACACAGACATACCAGTAAGTCATGGCAGTGAGTCATGGCAGTGTGACATTGAGCACAATACTAGTACCCTGGGACCGAAGCAGAATAAAATCATAATTTCATCTGTGCCTTTTCTACTTAGATATGAAAAATATCTTTGGTTAGAATACTTTTTACTTAGTTTCTGGATCAGTCATATTTTTTTTCCCAACACAAAAGTTCAAGATTGAATTTATACTAACTTGAATGTTCCTCCTGATGAATGCACCTCAGGTGGTCAGTCAGTCTTGTGTCCTATAACTCACTTTTAGACACTGATTACTATAGCCCTTAATGCTTCATAGATGTAAAAAATGCAGGACATAAATGAGACAGAAACTTCAGTGATACAGCTAAATTTAAAATTTTAAAGTAAAACTAGCAAAAATCAAATGACTAAAGTGTGACAAATGTAATGCACCTTATCATTAAAAAAAATCTCTAAATCACACACAAGTCATGGATCATAGGGAGGTAGACAGGGTGGATGATGGGAGTGTAGACTTTTAAGACTGGAGTTCACATCCCAAGACCTGTGTCTAATTTTGTTTGGACAATAAAATCACAATAAAATCTCTGTGTAACAAAATAAACACATTCTGCAGACTTTGTCATCTTTCTTTAACCTTAACCAAGGACCTACACAGAACCATATAATGGTAAATGGGCTGCACTTATATAACACATTTTACACACTGTAAGCCACATTCACACACAGATTTAGAGACACATTCTGTGCATACAGTGCTTTTCAAACACACACACACACACACACACACACACACACACACACACACACACACACATCACTACATTCAGACATATGAAGAAAATGTGCGATAACAATTCTCAGTATTGTGATGACGATATGATTTGTGATAAATAAATAATAACAATGTATATAAAACTCAATAACATCTCTCTGGAAATAAATATAAAATGTCATTAACTAAATATTCTTCCTGATATGAAAACACAGATTGAAGCTGAATGAAGAACACAGCCACTGCCAGAATATCAGTCACTATCATTCATCTCCTCTATACCTCTGCCTCTGATGTTGTCTGCAGGTCACACTGCTAAACAGCTATCAAGCTTGCTCACAACAGTTTACTACTGGCTTGATGTTGGTGTGCTGCCGCACTTGTATAAAATAAAGCACAGATGGAGAAGTTGAAAATGTGGCTTTTCTACATGTTTAAAGTTAAAAACACCCAGGTTTGATTGCAGGGGTAGGATCGTTGTGTTGTCAGATCCAGTAAAAAGTTCTCCACCATCACATCTTTGCTGTCAATAAGGACACCAAACTGCAGTACAAGATATTAAGCATTGTTTTTTTTTTTTGTTTTGTTTTGTTTTTTTTTGTTAATTTGGCTCAGGCATTGCTCCTTTTTGTTTCAGTCTTTTGCAATATGCTTATTTGGGATGCACAATTTTTTGATTTGATTTTTGGGCTCAGAGTCACTTCAGAAATTGATTCTATGCAAGTTATGTTCCACTGTTCCTACAGCAGATGTTTTGAGCAAATGAAGCCACATTGAAAAGTCCATTCAGAAGAAAAGTTTCAGTGCTGGCAGGCTGGGCAATGAAAACTTTCATTTCCAGCAACACACGGAGGCAGCACAACCTGTCCAAATGATCCAGTCTGATTTTTTCACGTGTCTGTTTAAAAGCATCACAAATAAATAAACATCAGAAGAGTGAATAATGAATGAAAGGAGGATTTATGCTTTTTCTTCTTTACCAATTAATGATTTAATTCATAAGGCACTTCAGAGGCTACCAGCAGCTACTGGCAACATATATACTGGAATGTTCATCATCATCATAATTACACTTTAAATGTCAATATGGCAACTTTGGTCATATCATTTGTTTTTATTATGCCTCTTGCATGACATACATGTTAGTGATGATGATTTATCAGTCAGCACTACTTCAACCTTTAATTTTTCTCTAGCAAGCATAGATGAAATATTCCATCATTTTCAAGAAAGACAAACTGTCAAGATTTACTTGGATCTGTCGCATCTGAATTTACATTTTCTAAATGTGTTATTTCCACTTTTATCTGGACATTGATATGAGGTCTGTAGTTGATTGATTTCACTGCTGGTGCCTACTATCTGTGTGTACATGTGATAAGACAGATTGTTAAACATGGCTGCCATTAGTCAGGAGGAATGTGCTGAAATGGAGGTGAGGCAGTATGAACAGCTCTCTGTTAATGGGTCCTTCCCTGTGGGTTTGGTGTGCGCTGAAGCAGCAAGATAGCCACTGACCCTCCAGTGCTGGTAGAACACTGCTCCAAGAAAATTAAAGGCAGATTATTGATGAACAGCTCCGTCAACTGTCAGCTCATCCAGTGTGACAGTGGTTGCATTCTTTATTAAACTTTAGTTTTGTTTGTTATAGTTTTTTGGGTTGTTTTATCATAGACTGGCAAACGCAGAGACGAACCACTCAGAGGCAACACAAGAGCCCTTCATAACATAATAATATACATAATACATAATATGTCTGCTGAAACAGTATAACATAAAGTCTTTTTTTTTTTTTTTTTTTTGCAAAATCTTTGCAATACAATTGTCTTCATCAATTTAACAAAGTTTTTCAAAGAAGAGTGTCCAAACATCAGGAAACTAATTTCTTGCACTGATGACAAAAAGTATGTTGAAAGATAAATCTCACTATTTTCCAACAGAACCTAATTTTCCCAGTTTCGTTTACATCATAACAATCCATTTTGTTCAAATCAGTGTTTCACAGCTCAGAGAGATGCTCTCTAGCACACACGACACAAGCAAAGCAAGCTAAAGTAGCAGCATCCAAAAAGGTGATTAAAACCAGCAGTGACACACAGAGATTGCATTAACACATCTTTAAATATCAGCAATCCAACAGTTAGCATGACATTTCATTGACAGTGGTCTGATACCCACCTCACACATTTCACTGTGCCAGCTGTCAGTTATGCATTATCACATCAGACAAATCAGTCAAATCAGAGGGTGCCAAGTAAAATTGTTCTGTTCTTTCATGTGTTAGCTTGAATGTAAAAATTAATGTCGATCTTAAAAGCTTTTGGACTGTTCATCGTGGATGCGATGCATTGTGACAGTCTTACACAATTTGTGCAAATTGTGATGCTTTTCAGAGACATCAGTGCCTGCAGAAGATCTCACAATGCTACTTGTAATTATCATTAGGAAGTTGATGTGAAATGTTTTTCCCAGTTGGCAGCTGACATGAGAACATTTGATTTGACACGATTGCTGGTGCTACACAAAAGCATCTAACTCACAGCATATTCTTCACTGGACAGTAACTACTTACATATTATTCCATTAATGATCAAAAGCAGTGCATAATCTTTTAAAGCAATTTTTATAAGCATTATTATCACCATGGTGCAATGAACAATGGTGTCAACTGTGCACATTGATCACTTTCATCCATACTGAAATATCTTGAGATAGATTGTCATTAATTTTTCTGGTTAAAATGTATCAATACTGAAAGATAAATCCTAATGACTTTAATGACCCATATTTGTCATCTAGCGCCACCAGGAGCTTCACATTTCTGATTTTGAGTGAACACTATAATAACTATTGGATGGATTACCATGAAATTTGGTTACTGATGTTTATGACCAACTCAGGATGAATTATAATCACTTTGATGATCCATTACCTTTTCCTTTGCATCATCAGGTCAGAATTTCAGTTTGACTAATATTTTGGCTTAGGATCAAATATCTAACTAAAGATTGTCTAAAGACTAAAAACACTGTTAAACAACTTGTTAGCATTTTTATAGCATACATGTTGGCAAGCTGATGTTAGCATTTAAGTTTTATGTTATCTATACCTTGCTATGGAGGCAAACACAACCTCTAATGGGAGAAATGATCTCCAGGTGCTATGAAGCTGAAAGGAATTACCATGAAAATGGTAAGACGCGGTTATAGTTAGTGTACACTCCCGTCAATTATTTTAGACACGGGTCACCTGTGCAAAAGCGGGAGGGGAGTGCAAAGGGGAAATTACTGGAGGAGAAAGCTATTTAAAAATATTGGAAAGTATAAAAAAAAAAAAAATTAAAAGCTGCAACTATTGCCAAGTAGCCCGGTGCGCTGACAGTCTCTGGACGCTCCACCGACAGCTGAACATGTCTGATAAGAAGTGAGCCAAGGAACAGTGGCAGAAAGAGAGGTACCAAGACTTAAAAGAGATGAGGGGAAGAGACAGGGAGGGAGGAGTAAGTCGATGTAGCATGATGCTGCTTCTTTGATAGAACAAGATTTTATTCAGTATTAACTTGAATACACACTCAGACCACTGTGTCTAAACAAGAACTTTGACTAAGATGTAATATTGTTTTTATGCCCAGAGGAATAATTTACATCAGAAATGTGGAAAAATTTGTTGCGGATGTCTTCTTAATTTAATCAACTTAATGAAAATGAAAATATGTTTTGACCCCAAAGACCTTCACAGAGCAAAAGGTTGAAGAAGATTGTATATTCAAAAAATATATTCATTCCATATAAAATTGAAAAATAATCTGTAATTTGCAATTTCTAGAAACTAAACCGTGCTGTGTGGTATAATTATCCTGTCTATTTTTAGCATAAATTGTCCTAATGGGAGCCCAATTGTTATGTCAGTTAGAGCCTTTGCTCATTACAGTCCCTGCACTTGTACTTACATCCAATTCTGCCATCAGGGTTTTAAAAGAGATCACATTATTCCCTGCTGACTTGTTAGCTACAGAATTAATTGCAAAATTTTAAAATTCATACATTTCTAGTACTCACCTTAACACAACCTTTAACCCTGTATGACTGAGAGCAGCCTATTGCCACAACTCTATATTTTAATTACATTAATAAAAAGGGGATGATGGCTATTATTAGTATTGTAATTTCATTACTGTTCTATAGACAAAAAAAAAACAAAACTCTGCTATTGTTTCATTCTGCCAGGTCCAATCAGAAGTCAGGAAATATACAACATCCACAAAGTAGGTCCACAGGCCTTCAGTGTGGCTGTGAAGATTCCAAGTCAAATTAATTACTTTTTTCCCCCTTTACTCCCAATATTCAAGTTTGTGGAGGTCCACTCACCATCCAATCCCCCAACCCTGCCCCAAAATCCTCTATAGCTGAATAAACAAAAGAGTTCTTATTTTAATCAAATTCAGCGAATGAAAGGGTAAAACCTTGTGGGTCAGTGAAAATTAATATTTTCTTACGTACCTCTTCACAGAAATAGTTTTGAACAAAGGTGGCTTGCATTATCAAGCTGAACAGCCAACCAGTACCACCTTTTGGGCTGACAAAGCAGGCTTACAATAACAACTCCAGTACTGAAATAAACAAGTGCAGAAAGAGTATTCACATCTATGGCAGAGCAGATGATGTTGTTCATGTCTGACTGAGGGTGTTTTGATCCTCATTCTTCCTGAACTGCTTGTTTTTATTAACCATATCCTCTGCAAGCTATTTTCACAGCTGCACAGTTTTCTTCCTGTCTCCTATGTTTTCCTGCTGCACTGTGGCCAGCTGACATGGAAGAGTGAGCAGTCTCAATGAAATTACCTTGGATAGGGTCCATACAGAAAGAAAATATATAATATATATTTTTGTCTATGAGAACAAAGGATGTTTTCACAATTTAGTTTGCATTAGATATCAATCAGAGAGAAAGATAGATTCTAATGTTAATATAGGTTAATTTTCAATTGTTCAAACCTGTTTCTAAAAATCGGCTGATCACCGCGCAGCCATGGTTATCTCTCAGTCTTTTCTTGTACCTGCCAATATCCTGTCTCCTGCTGCATTGTAAACTGCACAGTGCCCAGTGCACACTCAGGAATCCATGCTCATCAACCTTGTCCAGCTTATTCCTTTTCATCTATTGTCTACCTAAAAAAAAACAAAAAAACAATGTTTCTTCTGACAGCACAGCTTGTCACTAGGACCAACAGAGAGGGAACAGATGACTAACTAGTCAGCTGGGTGTCACAAGGCCATTTATGTACCACTTTGGACCCATACATGTCAGCAAAAAGTGGAAGTTTGTAAGTCAACAATATTATATATATTATATTACAGTGAGTTAACATTGTTTTTCTTTCTCAGTGTTATGATCTCACCACAAAGATGACACAGGTTTTGCAGGCTACCAAACTCTCATAATGAGATCTTCCTTCCTTCATTGTTTGCTGTTTAGCTGGTGAGCAAAAAATAAGTGAAACGCCAGAATGTGAGCATAAAGCAGGACAAAGCTTTGCCTGCAAGATCTGTAGTGGTGGTCAGTAATTTGCAGTGTTCTGCTTTGATCATGTAGTTTGTTCATTTAACAATGATGCTGTACTAAGTAGTTTTTCAGACTATTATCCTTTAGATAATGAATTTCTCAAGGCAGCAGCAGTATGGAGAGCATGCTTCTGTAGAGCACTGTTAAGGCCAGATTTACATTAGAAAACACAGCATATAAAATACACTAGTGCTACACATCCTGCTAGTGCAACCACTAGTTAGCTTTGAATAAAGACTGGAAACAGGGAGAAACAGTCTGGGTCTGTCCAGAGCTACCAAAGACTTAACTAAAATGACAAACTACTTGTTTAAACTAAGATTCTGCTAAAATAAACAGCTAACTTGACAAGTCTAGCTACCTCTGCCTTTGAAGGCAGGGACTATGAGCTTCCCTTCACCAAAAAATCTGAAATCTCATACTTGTTTCCAGGTTCTCTTTTCATTAAAATCTCACTTACACTTGTAAACATTCATTTCCCATTATGTATCTGATATGATCTATCCAAAAAAATGTTTTTTTTTAATGAGATCCTCAAAAATCTTGGATGGTGTTCCAGGGGACAAATTATGAGACTTGGGCCTGTGGTCTATAATGTAGAACTATACTGTGTCTTTTTTCACTTGATGGGCCTCTTATTTTATTTTGCCCTTGTGCATGACATTTATTTGTCTTCCACACAATGAAATCAAGAGGGAACATTAGTCAGGCAATGTTCATGATACCGTTAAACATGATGTCTCAGGTGCAGGAGTATTTCAAGCCCCAAAGGTCTGATTTTGATGAAATTTTGCCAGATGATGTATTCTGGCATTGCTGAAGAGTGGTTTAATGGGGGCATTAAAATTTGGATTTTGAGGGGGCCTTTCAATATACTTGGCACTGCCTATTACTCTCTACAAATCCAATCTCAAAAGATTAATTTCAAATAGATTGTCTTAATAAATATGTGTTTTAGATAATTTTTGATATTGTAAAAAATGATACCCTGAGATATCCAACCAAGTTGTATGTCACAATTTATAACAGCACAAATAAGATCATTTTGATAAAACCTACAGGTCAGTCAGTCAAGGTGAAACTGCAGAAAATAATGTATGTTTGCTAAAATCACCTCAGCATAGCCTGTTTGGAATCAACATGTGCTACCACATGTGACAACAAGTGTTTGCCTTTGCAACTGCCACCATATGAGTGGAAGCACTGAGATGTGAAAATGATGAATAATAAATAGGATTAATTATTTCTCACCCATACCACCTAGGGAAAATCCCCATATGGAGTTTCCAGTCAATGAATTAAATTCACAGATGTTTCAGCATCTGTTTGATCCTTTTGGCATTTGCCAAGGCAGGATACATCACCGGGGGGGGGGGGGGTGGCATACATGCTCTTTCCTCCTGTTTTTGCGTGCACAATTAGGCACTTCAAAGGTCTGGCATTTAGTTTACACATAAGTAAAATAAATGGCTGACAGGCCCACCTTGAGCTTGCTGCGGCTGGGAAGTCATACTGAAGTATACTGATTGGTTAACAGGCATTGTCACTCAAATAGCAGGTTTTTTTTTACCTCCTGGTTTAATGTTATTTCAATGTTTGTTTACAAGGAAAGATCAGGTGGGCCAATGAGTGAGGTCCCGACCAATGGAAGAGCAGGAAGGAAATGTAGATGCAAATTTGTAAGCTCGACAGGTTCATGTATGAGGATTATGAAGCAGCATATTTAGTAATATTTTGACATAAAATCGGTAGTGGAGAAGTGGATTATGCCACAGGATTGGGCTGAGAAGTTTTTATGGATGTTTTATTTCCACCATGAAAACTAGCCCTATTGGAATCCATTGCAGCTGCTGTGAATTTAAGCTGACTACAGACTCAATTCTTCATGAAGGAGCAAGCTGTAAATTTTTTACAGCCTTTTTAGACCCTTTGTAGTCTACAGGGGGTAAGTGTTTCATACTCTAAAGACAGATTTTGGGTGAAGTATCACTTTAATGTAAAATAAAATAGTGTTACTTCAATCATTCAACTAACACAGGCATACACAAACAAATAGATACACATTTGAGTTGTGTATTACAGAATAATTCACATTCATGCAAACGTGTCTGAAAAGGTTCAAAGCGACTCAAACAAACCTCTCCATCTTCCTGGCTCACAAACAGAAAGAGAGGCTGTGTCAGTAGAAAAGGAAGTAAAATCCCAACAAAATGGAACGTGCAAAATTTGAGGATTCAGTGCATGACTGCTCAGTTGTACGGTGGATTCAGCATTTCCGACATGCCACGCAGAACTGACAGATGAAGGTACAAAAGACAAGAATGGCACAATACAATGCTTTAAAGCAACACAAATTGTTTCCTTTCTTGTCTCGCTTTGGCTATGAGATACCTCACAGCAATAACAAAACTGTGAGTGCAGTTTGAGAACAGCACAATCAGCAACCAGATTTAGTTACAACTCCTACAGAAACTGCAGCCCCATTTAAGAAATTAATTTAAATTAGTTTTGTCTTTGCTGTATTTTTTACATCGTGTAAATTAATGCATTGCTAGTGTCACTGTGAAAAACACAGGCAGTTAAAATTTATATATGCATCCTAAATAGCCCAATATTCAGTATGCTATTATATACCCCCTGAATCTTTGTTATAATCATTGTCTTGAGAAACTTCTGATGATATGGCACAAAGACCTGGATTAGAAAGTAATCCTTCTCCCCATCACATCATATAGACATATCAAACAATTTTCTCACACCATAGTTACATGTTGCACTCAGCAGACCATGACTTCCTTTAGGCTTCGCAAAAATAAATTCTTCATCACTTCAAAGGCAGTTCGCCACAGCAAGAGCAGCACTTTGCAACAGTTGTAGCCTGCCAGCATCAACACGTTCAGTTAGAGGCTTACTCACACCCCATGGTGATTCACTGAAGAAAATTCTAAGCCTTTTGAACAGTTTTGCCCCTTGTGACTATTAAATACAAGACAGTTAAAGTGACTGGCAAGAGGTTGAACAATGTGCATGTCTGTTTGTTGACATGCACACTTATTGCATATGTTTATTTGATCAAATTCATACTGTGGATTTCACAAAAACCAGTAAGAATTCCCTATACCAGCCTCATTTGAGTTTTTCAACAGAATATTTGTTAGTATGCATCAGAAAGCTGTGGTTAGATGCAGAATTATAATTACATAAAACGACTTTTCTGTTATTTCATTCGGTTCAGTCAATATTTTGCCAAAATCAATAAACTTCTTTAGATGCAAAAAAGCCAGAGAGCCAAGTCTGTGAACTCTAATCAGAGGACTTAGGTTGACACTGGGAAGACTACAAAGGTAACATTTTTAAGATTTTAAATAGAAATATGCAGTAAATTCCATTGCAGTGTTGGTTGTAATGGACTTGACAGTGGCAGTTTTCACACCAACAATTTTTCTCTGCATGTTTGCTTTTTCCACTTGTCCACAATTGTAGAAATGACATATGCTTTCCATTCTACTGTGGACTTACCCTCTAATCTATGATGATGAAAATGTATGTTTACTCTTTTATCAGTTGAGAGGTCCTTGAAAATACAAGCTAGCCAAAATGCATATCTTTAGCCTTGGAAAAATGTGTCTTTTTCAGCTCGTCTCTGCAGCACTTCTCCAATCTATGTGGACGTGTACCTGTTCATTTGAGTGCGTTTGACATTGTTCTTTGTAGCATCTTAATGCCATTGTGAGGAAAGGGCCACTTTGTTTTCATCTTCACAAAGCCATCTGTTCAAACACCCACAGCTATTCGCCAGGTAAGATCTGTTTTTGTTCCTATGGTCTTTTTTTTTTATTTTTTTATTTTTTTTTACAGTGTATGCAGTTTTCAAAGTGTGGCATATTTACCACTCGGAATTCTGAATCATGTTTGTATTTAGTAATTATTCATGGCTGGTAACAGATAGTTTTATCATCTGAAATGACAGCTGTTACTAGCAGATTTTATCAGCTGTTACTAGCGAGATATTTCAGCTAACATTAGCACAATGAGTTGCCGGAAAAAGCATGACTGTGTTAAAAAGAAATGGAAATTTATTCAAAGTTGCATACTGTGGACATGTGGCGAAAGAAAAAGCACATTTCTGAAGGCTTCTCAAACTTAGACACTTTTTTGGGGCCCATAGAGTTTTACTCCAGTTGAGACAGTTGGGAGTATGCACATCCAAGGCTTCTACTGAACGGCATAAAACTATTTATTCATATGGCTCTTCCAGACTTGAATGTTTATTTCACAAGATTTGGTTTTACGGTTGATCTTTTTCCTGTGAATATGTGACACATGATTTCTGGGCCAGTGTGTGTCACTGCCCAGCTCTGTTGCTGCAGTCTAGTTTAAAATGCTATGTCATGACTTGAAATGAAAAGACTTTGTAATGTTCCCAGCTGACTCGTTTTGAAATGGAGGATACCATTAATAGGTTTTAAATATGCACCCAAAGGCCACATACATGATATTGTGTGAAAAGATTGAAGGAAAAGCTAAATATTTCAGATCCAAGACAGAAAGTTTGTGTTCTTAGGATAAAAAGTTATGTCAATTTTTCACACCAAAAGTCCTAAACATGAACATCTGGTTCATAAGTTACCAAAGAAACAATCATAACAAAGGTTAGCAGCAACCTTTGATTGTTATAATTTTGGAGAGGAGTCCTGGTAAAAAACCTTCTGAACAACTGACACTGAGGGAATCCAAACCAGGAGAGGCTTATGGTGATGGTAGTGAAGACAACAACTCCCATCATGCAATGCTATGGCAGGACGTTACCAAATAACGTTTCATTTTTGTTTTGATTGAGACATGGCAGAGGTTACACACTGTGCATTTAAACATACTGAAATCAGCTTCTTAGCTGACTTGTTCCTTCTGTCAAATAGTATGTTTTCACTTTTAACATGACAAAAGACAAATGCTTTCACCTAACTGAAGTGTGGCAAAAACTATCCTGTGTTTCTGAGGTATTAACTTCCCCCTGTCCAATAAAGAGCAGCACAAAGACACTAACAGAGACAAAGATACTACTAAGAACTGTGGTTACATCCATTATAAGCTACCAAGCAGCTACGAAATACAACTAGAATACAGTGTATGTACGAGCCTCAAATGGTTCTCTATTTTTTAGCTGTAACCCTACAAATTTATGTAGGTAGGTAATAATAGTAACATTTATTGATAACATGCCCCTCAGCCGTGGATTCTAATGTAGGTAGCAGTTAACCAAACATGTTAGCAAACACAACTTAAGTTAAAGCAGACACACTATGCATTTTTTATGCTTTGGTTGATCTATTTCTAATTTTGAAGTAGTTTCTATTTGACCCTCCAAATTTTAAATACACAGTATTTACAGTCCCACAAATCCTGCTTTAGGATGTGGGGAAATCTATACCTTGACAGACTGGTGTCTAGTTATGATTTAATAATCTCTGTTTGGAGCAGGGATTCAGTGAAATATCAGTTCCATTAGTTCTCCAAGGACTACATGACCACCTTAATAAAACAATAACCTACCCCCAGTACACAAAATAAAAATGATGTAGCATTCATTGTCTGGCCGGAAAATATTTAGTGGCAAAAGAGAGACATTTCCCATTTGGTTACCAACGTTTACTATTGATTATTTTTTGTGTCACTGTAATTAAACTGAAACTAAACACTAAAAGTGAGAGTGGTGTAATTTTAACTCTGCCATTTTGTTTGAAAAAAGGGTTTATATTTTATTTGAGTGCAAATGAACAAACACATTACATGGTTTTCAAAAACTGCTTTCCCTCAGGCATTAGTAAAATCTGTGAGGGAAAACTGGAGTTGTGCAGTGTAATGTAATGACCACAATTACATCGTGTTCTATTGTGTTTTTTGGTCTGTTCCACAAAATTGCTTTACCCAGCCATCTGTTTGCTCTTTGTCTGTCTTTTTCTCTGTCCTGCTCTATGTCATCGAAAGTGGCTAATCACAAAGCTGAAATGTGGACTGGAAAGAAAAAGCAACGTACAATTTAACAAAATAAACACTGCTGCAGTATATTTCTATATAAAAAAAGAGGTGTCTGTCTGTGAATGTGGAATAACGTTAGGAGGTCCTTATTTTCTCATCTTTTCTTATCCTCAGGAAGTTTAACTGAGTTGGAGGGTGTTGGCAGCAAGTGAAGGTAAGTCAAGGTTTTTCTTCTTCCTTGGTTCACTTGAAATAACTTCAAAGGACATTACACCACTATATGCAGCTGTAAAGTTTGAGTTTTGATATCCAATGCTAAAAATTAAGCCTCTTGTTTTAATTTGTGATTATGAAAAATTGTGATCAAGAAAAAAAGACTGCAGACATTAAATTTAACCTAAGCAAAACCCCAACTATTTACCTTTTGATTCAATATTACAAGATAAACGTTTTCTGTCCCAGTGAGAGGTGATTTCCCTTGTGTGTAAACAGATTTTTCCCCTGATTTGTAGGGACATTAATATTAATATATTAATATTAATAATTTAGTACACACAGCTTTTGCTGAATGGCATTGACCACACAAAAGTAGTCAGTTTCCTTTCATTTTTAAAATTCTCTTCAATCAGTTATCACATCTACCAATAAGGTTATGATTAATGGTTAATATTTGTTTTTGTTTGTTTGTTTGTTTGATTGTTTTTAAGAATGCACAAAAATTACAGAACCAATTTATATGGGTCAGGGAAGAACAGGGTCTTTAAGGGGGACTAAGGGGCAGATCCAGGATTTTTTTGATCACTTTCCTCAACATTTAAGGTAGTTTCTCAGGATATACTGTATGGATCATGATCTAAAAGATCTATCTACAGTCTGTGAAAATTGGTGCAAAGATAATAATCCAGCAAAAAGAAAATGTTGAATTGTTTTTGGTGATACAAACATTTGGCATAAGTATTTCATTCAAAACGCAACTAATGAAATGACACAATAACTATAGCAGTTTTGACATAGCAATGATACAATGCAGGCGGATTGTATGATTGATATGATTTTTCAATAAAGCATTTTGCATCAAATTTGGGCCATAGGCCAAAGAAGAACCCATTAAATTTTTGGGAGCGATCCGGCTCATTTACAATTAATACATTTTTTTTCTTTGAAAGTCTGATGTGTGTTGTTTGACATTGGCCTTGGTTGATATCTGCACTCTAATGAGAGCCATTTGAGTTGCTTAAGATTTTAACTATTCTTTCTCCAAATGTGGGATTGTGTTATTTAAATTCTAAGTTACACAGCCACATTTTAAATAATGCAAATAAACAAGTTTAATGAGAAGTGACTAAAGCAGCGGAGTGCTTCAGTTTGTCACCTTATCTGCTCTTCCTTTATAAAAAGAAGTGGTCCAATTTCTACCTTCACTTTCAGTATTAATAAAGTCTAGCAGTAAATTCAAATTCTAAATGCCACTACAGGAATCACTTGTATCAAAGAATGTTGTCTACACTGAAAATAGTGAAAGGTTTTTTCAATAACTTAACCTTTGTTGCTGCCCCAGGTAGAGGGTAGTAAATTAATCAGTCTCTAATGACAAGCTAAGCCAGTGGAAAGGCTCCTATTTTCGTGAGTGTTTCATTATTCTCCCAAATATCCTGTAGTGTATGTTGTGTGACTGTGTGCATGTGTAATTAGGTGTGTGCACACATCTCTAATTAATGTGCTTCTGCAGGTCTCTGCGTATATGCATCGTGCCAGAAAATTGTATGTGTATTTACTGATCATTCGCAACGTGCTGTAGAAATATAATGATTGCATGGGCAGGAGAGATAATATTATCTAGGATGTCCAAAAGACCAGGCAATGTCACTTGGCGGGATAAATGTGAGCCAGCAATTGAATAGAGGTCCATTATTGCCAGCTGAGGATTTCTGATGATGTTTTGAAAGCTATTATAACGCAGAAATTGAAAGAGTTGAGAGCGCAATACAGAGTACTCTCTACTAGCTCTCGCTTTTAAGTAAAGTACTCCCTCATGGAAAGAAAGCCATCCAGTGGTGTCTCACTTTGGAGAGGGGAGGACAGAAATAAAGAAGAAGGGAGGAAGAAGAAAAGAAAGAGATGTGTGACAGTTTACAAAATATGATTTCAATAACAACATCCTCCAACATAGCTTCAAACCAGTGTACAAAAACACTTCTAATCAAAGTGAGACATGACCTGTTAGTGGCTGTTGACAGCAATTTGGTCACCTTTTTTGAAGTCTCGCACAACCAGAGGAGAATGGTCTGGCTGCACCCATTTTCATTCTTCTATAGGGGAAAACACTCTTGTTCAGATTTTTTTAAACCAATCACAATCATCCTTGGCTGCACTGAGCCCAGGATGCAGCAATGGTGCATCAGCAAAATAGCATTGGAAATTTAATTGTTTTTTAGTGGAAAATTTGCATGTGGGGAGTGCTGTAATCAAAATGGCTAATTTCCCTGCAAAGAAAACAACACAAAAAACAAAGACACATGTCGACTGTGTGATTGCACAATACAAATCTCATCTAGGCTCTTCTACTTGGCTGCTAAAACATCCTTGTCCCACTGAGCAATTCTGCAAATATCCTCAATCCTGTCATGTTTCTGTGTCAACCTAAAATATAAATTGGGCTTAAAGACAAGTGACTCGTTCAAAATCACTTCAAACACAATTATGAAGCTAAATGATACAGGAACTTAGAGAAAATATATGTGCATTGTCTCCACTTTATGCTTGAATAGAAGTATTGTCACATTTTGAGACATGTCTGCAACACTATCTAAGATCTTCTTAAGGGATTTAAGCAACTGCTGGGGATTTGTACGTATTTGATAAAAGTTACTGAGGACCATGTGGCTGTTTGGTCTCATCTCAAATATCAGCAGATTCAACTCCTGTGTATGGAAACTTATTATCCTCCAAAGTAGAGTTTTTACTGATGTGCTACATTTATATATCTATGTGTGCATCTCTACCATATGTATATATCAATTGTATCCATGTGTACACAAATAAGGACAATACTAGAACAAAAATATTTCTGTATGTTAGTGTCAAAAAATGCAGCTTTGCACTGTCACTAGGGCAGTAGCCTATAGAGCTACGTACATTATAGTACAACAGCCACTGTACAAGGACTTGATCCCTCAACAATTTGCCATCCGAGAACTCTATCAGTTTTATTCAATGGGGCCAAACATCGCTGCCAGGCATTGAACCTGTACCACCCATATGGCTCAGTCACTTAAACTGCACCTTCAGTGAAAATTGAATTGGAACACATGTCTGCCTTTAATTGGAGAGTATGTCATACTTTCACAGTGAATGAAAAGGTATGTGTCAGGGACATTATATCCTGGTTTAAATGTGCATTTGTTACTTTTGAGCCTTTTGCCATTTCTCTTTTCTTTTCTCTTTCCATTTACGACACATTGGAAGTTTCAAACCCAGCAGGCATATTTGTAATATACAGTCGTCTTCCATGCAATGTTAGTTGTTAGTCTGGTTCTTGTATTGTAGTGAGGGGGAAAAGTGTAACTTTAATCTTTCACCTGATCAGGGTCAAATGTCAGATAAACATGCTGTACGCTGACAGGCCACATACCACCATCACATGATTAAAAGAAATTATGAAATTCCCACAAGCCTGGATGTATATGCCTACAAGCTCTATGAGGAAAGGTATTAGTCACTGGGACAGGCATGAATAAATACAACTTTGGGTGAATGGGTCCAAGGCCAGAGAGACAGAGTGGCTAAATACAGCTGACAGTTTGACATCTCTCTAACTTGGGTCAGGGTGGTACAAGAGGTTAGACGGTGCAACACCTTTTAGTTTGAAGAATATTGCAATTTGTTTGTTTTTGTATTTGTATTTTTTTTTTTTTCATTTTAACCGATGCTTCTTTGCAAGAATAAATTTCTCAGCCTCACCACCCTGCTGTGTACATAGGGAAGATATGAATCTGTAAGTGTAAGTTGAAAGCAACAACAGTGTGAAATACAAAGGAGGCTGTTTTAAAGGAAAGTATGGGTGCTTTGTCAGCTGGTATCTGCCAATTTCTCTCTAAAAATGTATCCTTTCACCCTTGAAACAGCGTCCCACAAAAGTGGAAGGCACTCAGACACGAAGGATGTGCACAGGCTCAGAAATACATATACAACTACAGACAACCACACAGACACACACACACAGACAGACACATGCTTACTCAAGTTTCACCATTTACTCAATACTTGAATGGGCACAGTGCAGTGTAAAGGTCCCTTTTATGCTCATTGTGTAGTTTTAAGGCCATGGGTCATTGTCTCTGGGAATGTCATTTGCCAGAACATTTTATGACACTGTCGGTCGACCTCATAAGCCCCAGGGATGAGACTGAGAGAAAGAACTCATCTTTGTATTAAAGCTATAAATAAAATCATTGGACTTGTGATATTGTTTCAAGCCTCTAGGCTGCTTGCTCACCATGCTGCTGTGAAGGACAATTTTCTGTCTGTGACAGGTGTTAGAGGATTGTTGAGTACCCTCTAGCAGTCGAGAAGAAGGTCTGTGGAAATGGGCTACAGACCAAGAGCATACAATGACTGAGACATTGACCCCTCAGTGGGTTTGTAATCACATCTAGTAGAGCACAGAGTCAGTTTCACTAACTTTCACATTCGAGCAGTCCCGTCACACTGACCCTGAGCCATGTGCGTATGACATGGTGATAAAATGCAGTAAGTGTGGATAGATCCTCCTGATGCTACTTGGACAACATAAGGTTGTCTACCAGCTGCTTTCCAGCTAACTACCATTTTGCCTTGTCACCACTCCCAGTTGATTTTCATCTTCAAATTTAAATATGTTTTTTAAAAAACACTGAACTGAATTATTTATGAGGATTTGTACACTTTGCCATTTTGGGAAATATGTTTATTTCTTTTCTTACCAGGAACTTGATGAGACGACTGATGCCAATTTCATGGCTGTGTGATAAAAGTGAAGCGACTGGCAGCAGCAGCTTTGTTTAACTTAGTTTAACACAAAGACTGGTGACATGACATGGCATCACAACACCTACTTAGGCTAGTTATTCTGCTAAAGGAAGCTAATTGCTGGTGGCATCATATTCATCAAGAGAAAAAAAAACATATTAGCTTAAATAAAAGCTTTCCTCTAACAAGACACATCAACATATGACCATAACCGTGAAGTGGAAACATTAAATAAGGAGTGTTGTTCAACAGATGTATTGACTGTTAAATGTTAAATCTTCCACAGCCACAGAACATAAAGAAACTTTGTTGATGGTACCACAATGTTCCTTTGAGAATTCATTTACAGTATAAATGTCACAAAACACCACTTTGTGAGTACAAGTACAAATTGATGTAGTGTGTCCTTAGTCTAGTCTCTACATCCAAGTTAATCGAAATGATGCTTTATTTTTTTGGTGTTGGCTTGAAATTGATGTTTTATTCAGATGAGCATTGAGATATAAAAGCATTTGGAATATTAAAATGCAAGAAAAAAAAGGTACAGTACCAAAACATCTGACATTTGAAGAGCTTTTTAATGACTCTGTGACACTGTGAGCTGAAAAACAGCACAGTCTGTATTTTAAAAGCTTTTTATTTGTTGTAAAAGAAGTGGAATAGTATGATCTCACAGCCTGTATAAAATACAAACCTCTTCTAAAATGAAATATTCTAACACAACCCAAACCGTCCATTAGAGTAGAAGCTAAATTATACTTGACTATTAGACTTTTAAGAGTCAGGCTTTCATGAAGCACAACCAACCCGCTTCTTTGCAATCAGTTACAGGAAGTATTTTGGATGGATCAGGGGTCATCTTGTGTAATATCATCACTCACACCTTGCAGTTGACCAGGCTCTGATATCAGACAAGATTGCTGTGGTTGTCTGTCTCTCATACTCTATCCCCATCAGGCCAATCTTTCATTTCCATAACAGGTCTTTTAGGTAAGCTGTTCTTTAGAGAGCAGTTGAGCCAAAAATCACTGTAACTCACTTTGCTGTTGAGAAATGTGATCCTGATTGCTGTCAAGAAATATTATTGTACACAATTTTATAGCATGTTTTAAATTCTGCAACACACTGGGGAGTAGAGTAAGTATACGCTTTAGGAATTCAGGTACTATAAAATGTATGTACTGCATACTTGGAGCCAATTGTCCTTTAAAAGGACTAGGAACACCTGGGTACTCAACACCCGAATAGACCAGACCAGACTGAAGATGAGGAAATAGTTTCAACAGATGGATAGACTCACTTCCCACGGCATTCAAAGCAGATGGTAAAGGAAAATCAACTCAAGGACTTCAACTTCAGCTACAGTCGAAAAACCAAAGGAGCAGGATTTTGTATGATTTTTTTGTATGCTTCATTTTATCCCCCCCCCCAGGAAGTTTCATTGGCCATTTGTTTGTTTGTTTAAAACTTGTCTCTCTTTCTCATTTCTGTCACAATTTGATACAACCATGCTTTGATGGGTAGGGACATGCTTCACAGAGCTACTGAATTGCAACTTTTATGATGCTTTACTAAGAGGACTAATGGCTCGAGCCTACAGGGTGCACAAGAGCAGCCAGCTGTGGGTGGTAAAACCAGAAGATCAATGGGTTTTACATTTATGCCATTCCTGTTAATTATACCCTGATCTTGATGGAGACTTTGTTGGCACAGTCATAATGAGAGTTGTTTATGTCTTTGAAGGGTCATTATATAAACCCTGGTTGGAGAGCTATTCCTTTTTAATTATCTCTCCATTTGTAAAGTCCTGGTCACATAACCACTGTATCATGCTGTCAGATGCAGTGTTAAACTCTTATGAGGATGGAGCAAGGTTAATTATATTGTTGTCGCAAGGTTATTATTTCCTGAATCAAATTCTGTATGAAGGTAAAACAAAACAAAACAATGTCTTAAATAGGGCAGTAACGGTACGTTTTTACAAAGATACAATGCGTATCATTTTCCACGATATTTGGCTCATCTAGAACAATACAATAGGATTCAGTGCCTTGAAATCAATACAGTAACTTTTTCTTGCCAAAAATTTCAACCAGTGTGACTGTGAAATAAATACCTGGATACTAGACAGTGCAAGTGAGGATTCCTAGAAGTTTCTCTTGAAAAGGGTATCATCGTGTGTCCTTTTTTGCAAAAGCCAGAGTGTTTCCACATGTCGGACCTCTTGAAAAGAGGCTTCTTAAAAATCTCTTACTGCATTTCGTTGTCTTTTTGGCACTGCTGGTGCATGCTTGTGACGTCACACATAGAGAGAGTGAATTGTAGTAATGTTGAACAGTTCTTTACTTTATAAATCAATGTAATCGATTAATTATTACCCCCCCAGTCTTAAATCATTACACCTTGCCATAACATTAACTAAAGCTATTACACCTACACTGACAACTGATGAAGTACAAAATAACCTGCAATGAACTTGAATACTATTGTTTTAGTTTAAAAAAAAATTAGTAAATGGTGTTTTGTTAATTATTGACGAGATCCCTGCTGTTTTATACTGTCAATTTGCACATATCCAAGACACAATATGTTCTTACAGCCAAAAACAGAAAAAATGCTTGACTGGTGGCTTCAGTAGCATTTGGGTAAAGCCTGTCAGATGTGCTGCTTCTGAAGCTGTGTGCATTTAGTCCTGTTCCATCTGTCCCTGACGGAGAACACCAGCCAAAGCATTTTCTCTCTCTGTGACAATTACTGTGGCTCCCTCTATGTTTTACAATACAAAACGCTGAATAAAAATATCAAGAGTTGTGTTTTATAGCTGTTCAGTCATTACAGTTGCCCATTGCTTCTCAAGAATGGGTTTTGATTTAGAGGCCATGACAACCACAATCCAAAGCTACAGTGTTTTTCGGAAAATAAATGAAATCTTTTGACACATGAATAGCCAATTAAATCTGTGTGATCAAAATAATAGATTATCTTGGTAGTTGGGCTGAAAAAGAATTAATGCTAATTTACCTTCAGATTTCTGAGAAATACAAAAGAGCATTTACCAGTCGTGCTGATATTTGATTCCTGTGTAAGGCTAAACGCACCCCTGTTGGTAACACGTAACACTGTGTGGTGCTAAGTGCCTCTGACTGAGCTCATTAAAGTCCTTTGAGCTTTAATTATCAGGACAAAAATTCTACAGCATGTAAACAGACAAGAACCATTGTATAGTTTGATTATGTAGTTTGGTTTTACAATGATATTGTATCATTTTAATAAATAGATGCCAATCAGTAACGAAAACAACACAAATGTACAAATATAAGGACCTTTTTTCACAGCTGACACATTGCCATGTCAGATGAGGATTTATTAATTTGGGATTTAATATTTAACATTAATTAGTCCTTTAATGCATGTTCGCCATCTGAATCACTATTATTAGATAAACATGTGCTTTCCCTGTTATTCCCTATCAGTCTTACATCAGCAGGGCAAAGATTTTAAACTGTAATTGGCACATACAGATTTACTGTTTTACAATTATTACATCATGTACTAAAGGAAGTTTTTCAGCTTAAAAGACACAAGTTAACATTACAGATATCTAAGCTCAAGACTTAATATTATCAAGAGTTTAAATTACTTTGAAAAGTACTGTGATTCCTTGCAGTAAAAGAAAAAAAAAAGTATTTTCCCTATAGTCTGTTTTTATATATATAATTTTAACTGTTACAGTTTGGTTACAGTGACCAATAAGCAACACTAATGAAACATGATGACAGCAAGTTAAAGCATAATGCTATAACCTCTTCACCAGACCTTTCAATTGGATATGTAATTTCAACTGCCTCCATTATTAAACTGTGACTTTACTATTTGTGGCAGTCACTGGGCATCAGCATGTTCAGAGACCAGTGAATGCTGTTGCTGCTGTTGCAGTGAAACAGTGATACAATGTGTTCCATTCTGCTGGTGTTGTGCCATCCAAACCAAATAATGGTGCATGTATATGCTTAGTAGTGAATCTCTTTTGCCTGCATTCGCTTTGAAAGAAATCCTTTTCCTATACAATGGAGCTGTGCTTTCAAGGCATTTTCAAAGGTTAAGTAGTACAATTCTCTTTTGGGGGCACAGCAGACACCCTCACTTGCTACTCCCCTGTCATGTCTTGTCTGAAATTACAAACAACATTGTAATAATAGTTCGAGTTTCCTGTTGTTCACCCTTCACTCCTGGAGGGAACAGTATAACTGTGTAGCAATCTACTATGCCAGGACTCCACAATGTCTTTCCGCAGCACAGATTGAGTTCAAGCCCTCAGACTACAAGTGATGATTCAGACCATCTCTTTATATTTTTCCCTGAAATGAGGAGTCTATGTGATTGACAGGGTGTTAATAGTAAATGGATCAAACTGGAGAAGTTGTCTGTTCAGAGGAAAGAAACCAGCTGTTAGGCCTGTAGAATTCCTGACAACAGAAACACACCTACATATGAGCCTTCAATATGCTCATAGTTTAAGATGCAGTGGCAGTGCTCCTCATCTGATGCAAGTTAAAGCTATTTAAAAATAATTTTATCCAGAGGTCGCCAGTTACTCATAGCATGTTCTACATGGATATCATTTGGATCTGTTGTGTACGTTTTGGATTCAAACCACCACAGCAACTATCATCCGAGATGATACCTACAGACCACTTCACAGCTAGTTTACACAGTGTGTCAGTAAGTATCAAACAAATGGTCATCAAGAAACATTCATTTTAGGTCCACACAGTGTGAATAAATGGATGACAACATCACACAATCGCTCATAATTCATCAACACGGGCACAGCAGCCGCATGTTATCACACACAGATCTCAGTAGTTGCACTTTTTCCATCATTTGACAGGTAACATTTACATTGCCATAGATTTAAATCCCTAAAGAAAAGAAACCAGTACTCACCCATCAGAAGTTCATTCACCGGGCCTCACACTCAATAAAGTCATTAATGACTCTGCTCAAGTCCCAGTCCCTGGACCTGCTCTTTCCTTCAGTAACTTAAGCCTCCGGTCAGCACTGCCAGCATTCAATTAACTTGAAACACTGTGAGTAAAAAATATGTTTTCAGTTTAGCAGGAAACGTCATGTTGTCTATTACCCTTCATCTCCTTGGCGCCACTTTTTTGTTTGTTAACTAAGTTAATTGTGTGCACATTTCGCGTTAGAGGCCTGCGTCCTGTGAGAAAATTATCATAAATGACAGGGAGCATGCTTATTGGTCAAATTAGGATTTCCCAGCAAGCTTTGCTTCGTAATTTTTGTTAAAGAAGTAACCCAATTTATTAACTAGTGAGGGGAAAAATAATTTTATTTTTCATAAAACTGACAATTTTTTAATTCATTAAAGACAATAAAAATATAAATGCGTGAATGCGTCTTAAGATTACAGTCTCAAACCATCACCATCAACGTCATGAAGAATTTTGCCCACCAGTACTTCACCCTGAGGAGACACTGGTGCTGTCACACCTCACAGCAAGATTTATCGGCAGCTTTGTGAAGGAGTGTATGATTCTCTCACACCTCTCTCCTGACTCAGGGGTCATTGATGGTGACTTATGCGAGAGGATCCAGAAGTGTCATGGGGAAAATATGTGCGTCAGCTCACATCAGTTTTGTTCTGCTCTCATGGAGACCAGTCACATCTGAAACAGTAAGAAGTCTCTGACAGTGATGCTATGATACTTTCAAAACATGTAATGCCACAAATATATGAAAGACATTGACCATGGAAAAATCCCAGTATAAGTACTGTTATACAAAAAATACATATGTATTGATGTATTGAAAATGACTAAGCAGCTATTTTTAATGACCAAGTTATTACAAGTTAAAAAACTGTCTGACACCTCTGAAGAAGCATATTACATTCTTATGTTTCACTGAGGCATTGATAAACAGCTCAGCCTTTAAAAGCACGTACTAAGTGCCCCCTTCCCTGAAACACCATTGCTACACCTGCCATCTTTCCATTCTGGCAAAGCACATATGCAATTTGCAATAATAATAGCAAAAGATATGAAATTTGTAGTAATTTCTTAAACAATGCATGTTAATTTAAAAGGAAACAGACATAAGGAGTCCTCTCTTATCTACCTGGAGACCATTGATTTTTCCAGCTGAAATTGTCAACTGTCACCGGCAGCTGTTAGCTGCTAGCTAACTAATTCAACTCATGTTAGCTCCAAGAGGTGGATAAGAACTCTGGCTTCACCTGACTTGATTCAAAACAAGAATCCCATATAAATAGTCTCAAATCTGCTCTGAGGACCAATGCTTTCATGGAAATTATGTACGCGTACACGTCTGCTGTTTCCACAGTTATCAGCTGTTTATGTCATGTTGCTTAAAATGTATAATACTGGTTCTCTGTCGAATACCCCCAAAACATCTATTTCACTGTATACGTCATGCTTTTACTTGCAAAACCGTTATAATGTGAGATGCATGTTTTCATGAGACTTTTTTGAAAACCTCTACAGAATGAATGAATTACCCTCAGATGAATCTTGACTTTTACTAATCAAGGACATGAGAGAACATGTGAGGTGTTAGATCAACCAATGATCGACTAGTCCTCTATAATAACTGTATTTCATGAATCCTCAATTGGTAAGCACATATAGACAGAGCACAGCACAGTGTTACAATTTCTGACAAAGGAGGAACAAATGAACAGAGTCAACAGCTGGGAAGAAGAGATGTAAGATTGGATGGTAAACTAAAGGAACTGGGAGAAGAGTCCAAGGACATGATGAAACAAGGCCCACAAGTGAGGACCATGTTCTTAATCATAGCCTTATAATAGCTCGGCCATTCAACCATGCTGGTCGAAGGGTGCAGATGAATGCTGGGAGAACACTGTCTCATCATACATTTATGCCTTTCATAGACAGAGCAGGTATGTCATCCAACAAAATGCCCTTTGCTTTAGCACTGTACTTACTGTAATGCTTAATATTGCATTTGACCATTTGCATTTTAGTGAAATATACCTCATACACTCAATTTTTTGAAGTGTTAAGGATGATCTGAGGAACCAGAAAAAACTATAACGGTTGTGTATATATATATATACACACACACACACACACACACACACACACACAGGACTGTGAAAAGTTTTAGGCAGGTATGAAAAATGCTGTAAACTAAGAATGCTTTCAAAAATGTTGTTGTGTTAATAGTTTATTTTCATCAATTAACAAAATGCAGTGAACGAACAGAAGAGAAATCTAAATGAAATCAATATTTGGTGTGACCACTCTTTGCCTTCAAAACAGTATCAATTCTTCTTGGTACAATTGAACACAGTTTTTGAAGGAACTCGGCTGGTAGGTTGCTCCAAACATCTTAACTAACCACAGATCTTCTGTGGATGTAGGCTTCCTCAAATCTTTCTGTGTCTATATGTAATCCCAGACAGACTCAATGATGTTGAGATCTCACCTAGTTTTAAGCCTGCTACACAGCTCTTTCTGTTTCCGTTAATGGTTGTTAGCACCTGTTTGGTATAATTGGTTGATCATACACCTGACCATAATCCTACAAAATCCCTGACTTTGTGCAAGTCTACCTATAAGAATTGATGCTGGTTTGAAGGCAAAGGGTAGTAACACCAAATATTGAATTGATTTAGATTTTTCTTTTGTTTGCTCACTTTTATAAATTGAAAAAATATTTTTTTTGCAATATATATATCATGCAAAAAAGGAACAAGGTACATAATATTAATCTTTTGAATTTCCTTTGCCTCCCTCTCATAAAATTGAAGTCATCTTGTAGATGTGAGTGGAAACAAAAACTGTGGCCTTTTGATTGTATTGTGCCTTACATACATCGATCTCTCTGTATAAGGATGTCCAAATATGTTGTTTGCTGATGTGGTTTGCTACTGTGTACTAGCCCATGATAGGAATCTTACTACTACATGCATATATACCCAGTTTATCTCCATTTACATATCAATATTTTGGCTGAGCCCACCTTGTAACACTAACAAGAAAGCGCTCCACAGTGCCATGTCTACATCTATGTAGATATTTTATTATTGCAAAAGCTTTTGTTGTTGCATTGCACAGCATGACAGCCTGTTTGTGTTGACAGAAGAATATGGTGGGATACAATGTTCACACAAAATGCATGTCTTGCATCAGGAGGGGGATAGGCAGACTGACAACTGGATGGTAGAAGCTGACCCCAAGTCAGCCTCTACTGTTCTGCATTGCTTTGATGAGAAATGCAAAGAATGACCTTTACATGAGTTTGGTGTGTTTTTACATGTTCCTCGTCACTGCAAACAATAATAATAACAGGCAATAATAATGTCATGTTTTAAAGGCTATTTGTTGTCTTAAAGACTGTACAGTGTGTGCTACACAACCTTCATCACAGTGGACCCTATAAATGCATCCAGTGCAAGAGCACTACCCAGACACTAGGCCAGAGATAAATCCTACTCATTTCCTGTGTTGACAGTCTGAGGCTGCTTCCTTGACTCTGTAAAATTAACGGTCCAGAACGTTATTTTCCCATCCAATATGCTGCCATCAATCACTCTGTGTGCGTTCATCACTTTCAAAAATTATGTGTCACTGTTTTCTACAAAGGCAAAGCAACAAATTTAGTCACCAGGCAATGGAGCGAGAAGTGAGAGGTTTGAGGGTAAAATGAGTGGGAAGTAAAACTTTGAAAGGGCAAGTTTGAATTACTGCCCATATTGGGCTTTACTGATTAGTAATCAGTTCTGTGTAGTTACAAAGCTTTAATGAGAATGTCAGGAAGTGATTGCAGAACAAATATAGTTCAAAAATAAACTTGCAGGTACTGGCTTCCTCTGGTCGAATAATTTAAGTGAGTCACTGCAATGTATGTGGAATGACTGCAGCTCAGAGCTTCTGAGTTTCAGGCAAGAAAAGATCTAAATGTTGACCTCACAAAACTGAATCGGTACTTGTCAAGAGAGTGCTATTCATATATCATCTGTCACAGGCAAAGTATTAATAGTTTTGAGAAACAGAGTCTTGGCAAAGGACTTGCTGTTCGGCTCTGAAGTTAGAAGCATAAAACTCAAGTGGAATTTATTTTAGTTTTAGGAAAACATTGCAGACTCCAATATGTGCATTTTACTGACATGTTTCTATCACAGAAAACATTTTTCATTGTGCTGCAATACTACAGTTTTGGGGTAGTAAAGCTGAATCAAATGTATTTATCATAGAATGACAACTAGCCTTGTGTAGCCAGATAGACAGAGGAGAAGGTATATTATAACTGAAGGCTATGACTACTCCTGCGTGAAGTATGGAGTTTCATTGCAGAGCGGGAAATTGCAAGTGCCAGGGAACAGAAGTGAATGACATCAAGGCGGATAGTATGGTAAGGGAGCATGTAAAGCGCATCCTCATTTTACTCCTAGGCTGTTGCTCTCCCACTCCCTGATCACAGAACAGCAAGGGCTGATGGGAGAATGGTTGGATAGGGGAGGGGGGGTGTATGTGATTTGAGGGCATCAAGAAGCGGAACTGACAGAGACGGATTCACTGTGGCCCAAGCATGGAATTGCTTTTCCTTTCCCCTGGAACTGAGCTGGAAGTGTCTGCGACTGCAAACAATCTCTAAGCAGCAGCTTTCACAAAGCTCAAGAGCCAGAACCATGAAAGCTCAGAGGCAGGTGAGAAAACGCTGAACTATTTAGAACAAGAAAAAACAGGTGGTGAGGAATAAATAAAAGTCAGCATGGGCTCTCAGAAAATGTTGAATCAACAGAAAACCCAAATTTTAACATATTGTATGTTTTTTTTATAAAACATAAAGTGAAAACAACACGTGCATGTGTGTATGTATGCATATATGTTATTATGGATGTGTTACTCTGAGTCTGTGTCAATCACTTTATTTTGGCTATGTGGGAGCCACGGAGGATCTGTGTGTGTGTGTGTGTGTGCGTGTCTGTCTGTCTGTCTGTCTGTCTGTCTGTCTGTTGCTGTCAAGTTGCATAGCTAATTACACAGGTGTTACAGAGCTCCAGGATAGAAAATTAGGCAAACGGGGGAGTGTTTGACTCTCTCAGTTTGACACAAGGATGGAGGTGTGCTATTCAATTTACACCTTAACCTGAAAGAAGGTCCATGTGGAGTTCTGTTGTATTTGAATCAGGCAAACTCTAAACTTGAAGTTACAGCCATTTGGAGCAATACACTTATCTTAACCACAGTCATTTCTAATAATGTCATTATAAACAAATGAATTAACAGCCCATCACATGCCACCACAGTAAGCCACAAGAGTGGGATGCTACAATGAAAAACATCATTTGAAACTATTTGCATTAGCTGCAAAACTACAGATTAATCTCTTTTGAATTCAATGTGACAAATAGCATTTGTTAATGGACCAAAGTCTTGGAGTTAACATTTGTTCTAAGGAGATCAGACAAGAGCCCCTGTTGTTTCACCCCTAATGGTGCATGTCTATGAGGAGATGAGACATTGTCAGACTGCGAGCCTTGTCCTCGTATAACCTGCTATTCATATTCAATGTATTATTTTCTTTTCTTTTCATCAGTCAATCACTTTACATACTGAGATCGCACAATCTTTCACATACAGTCACCAATGTTGTCAAAATCTTTGACAGGGTAAAAGCAGGTTGGGGTAACCAATCAGCATCTCAATTCCCAGCCAGTCCAAATCACTGAACATGTCAAAGACTTTCACCCTGTCAACCAACAGATGCTAAGTTTGCCCATAGTGGGGCTGCAGACAGGCATTCGTGTGTGTACAGAGAGCATTATCCTGTGTCTCTACCTCTGTTGTCTAACAAGGTCTGATGTGTTTGTGTAGAATGAACCCTCCTCATTTGTCGGCATGCATTTAATCTGCATTTGTAGCGGCACCACTGTTGAGGGCTATTACAGCCTGCTGACAAGAGCAGAATTGAAACTGAGAAAGTAGTAAGTAAATTCACAGACATATTATCACTCAAATGTTCCTTAGATAGCAAAGGACTGTCACAATGGATGTCCTCCTCTCACTGACCTAGAGACATGCCATTTTCTTTAGGAATACATTTACAGTGAGACAACATGAAAAGAAGAAAAACAGCTATGATATGAGGATCACAAAACTAGCTCCTCTTCCATCCATAATTTAAGACTGCATTTAGCCATTCATGGTAATTACCGTCAGTTGTTGCCACTTTAGAGACACATGTCAAGCTCAATGCAATATGCAACATGGTTCAATGTTTTCCTGTTTTTCTACTCATTCCAGCAGATTAACATCAAATATAGAGTTAGGGATGCCACAGTGCATCAGTGAACTCAGTCTTTAAATAACAATGCTTAAGCATAGAGCCAAAATCTAGTTATTGTTCACACCTAGGAGACTTTGCTTTTTTGTTTTTGTGAGTGAACTTTTTCTTTCCTGTCTCTATATTTTTCTCTTCTATCACCTCAGAATCAAACTGAAAAGTGAAGTAGCAGCTCTTCAAACAACAGTGACAACACAAAATAAATATCGGTTACACTACCAATATAACTGATTTGTGCCATATTGCCAATACTAAATTGGAAACCTCTGCATTGCTGTGACAGGTGCAAAGGAGGCAGGCTGTAACAGTATGTAGCGTGCAGGTGGCCTCCACTGAGGATGCTGTTCTCTCCACTCTGAGTGACACAACAACATCAAAAACATGCCTCCACAAAGCAAGTCATGACCCTGTCACCTCGGTCACACAGCGGAGCAGACAGCTGATGGGCGGGCAGGCGAGATCTCCACTCTGCAGACACTCCAGCAGCTGTCAGAGACTCCCACCTCCACCAGTCTCCTTACCTGACACAGAACAGGTGAAACGCTGTGAGAGAAAAGAAAAGGACAAGAGGGCTAAAAAGGGAAGAGGAAGGTGAGGTGATAAAGAGGGGATAGAGATACAGATGGTGGGAGAGAAAGGTGAGATGTTAAAAATAGAAGCAGACAGAAAGGGAAACTGCAGCAGAAGTAATAAAAAAAAAAAGTGGCAAAGGAAAAAAGGAAGACATTCAAATTTTACAAAAGTAGAGCGATAAATTATTCTCTTGTTTTCTGTTGGACAGTAGTCACTAAAGACTTCTTTTGGTAAGGACAAGCAGCCCGACCTGTGGAATAAAATATTAAAGAGGTCATATCTTCATGCCTGTATATCCGAGGGCTCAGCCAACATGATACGACAGCATAATCCCCACTGCCTGTGGTCCAGGCACAGTATTTAAATAAAAAAGCCATAGAGATGAATAGCTCTTTCCTCCCTCTAATTAGGTTTAAAGGTTGTGAAAGATCAAAACATGATCATTAGACTCTCTAGGCAAAGGACATGGAGACACGATATGGAAACCTCAAGTCAGTCAATCTCACTGTTTTACTCACCCACTGCAGGATAGGTAGAAATAAAATATCTTACAGGTGATGGGGCAACTAGATGGTGAATAGACTGCCAAGTTGGCCAGAATTATATTAAACGAGCAGATGCAAATTGTTGCCAAATATCTGTCAATACAATGCTACAGGCAAAAGCCGGTCAACTTAACTTGGTATTGCGACTTGAAACAGTCTTTGTACAAGGGACTGCCTGAAGTCTTGTCATCATTGTCATGAGATTGTGAGGCAAAAAGCAGAGGCTCCAGGAAATTACTGCTCCAGGCAAAGTAATAGTCCAGCACATGAGCTCCTGTAACACAGCAGCATGTAATTTTTACAGTTTTTGTACAGCTAAAACAAAGATATGTTAGTTAGTGAGCTTTAGAGATGGAAGGATTTTATTAGCTAGCTTTTGATGTATATAGGTAACAAACTACAGATGTGTACCTAACCATTAACACCTTAAATAAGGAAGTATTACATTCATATTCAGCTGGTATGGCAGTAAAAGGTAGCAGGCTAAAGTTAAATTTAAGTTTTGTCATAACTTAAAAACCAATACATGGAATGTAATTTTATCAGTAGATAAAAAAATACAATTTCTTCAAAACTTACATTGGTATATAATGAAGCACTTATTTGACTTTGTCTAATCACTCTCATGATAATACATTCAATTAATTTGCTGCAGCCTTTGATTGAGGCCTTGTGAGACTCTGTCTTTGCCACTTAGTCAACGATATAAACAGAAGCAATCCACTATTTGCTTTGAGTTCGCTTTTGCTTGCTGTCATATGTAAAGACAACTCCCCAGACCCTGAGGCATTGTATGAAATAAGTACATGAAAGATGACAGCAAGTACATTAGGTGTGAAAGACAAAGTGTTGAGATGGAGAGGTGTGAGCCACATTTTCATTGAGGATGCAAAGACCTGTTTTCTCAACAAGTCTGGCATTACTCAGCCATGGCAGAAGGAAGATGGGTTGTATCTGCAGGGCTACATGACACATGGCTCCAGGGATGGCATGGGGAGGGCTGGGGTTACAGCATCCTTCACTCAGGGGTGTCTGGTGTAGAAAAGAGATGAGGGAATAAAGGACAACTGATGTTCTCCTCGAGGTTAATGTAGTACTATCAGTTGCACAACTGTCCTCACGTTGCAGCGTCTATGTCAACAATTGCTGGAAGAGATTAGGGGAAAAAAAGGATGGACAGAATGAGGGAACAAAGAGGACAAAGAGAGACTGAGAAAACAAACATGAAAATAAATACTATGAAAATGTAGACTGAAAGGCTTTGCTTTGTTGTTTTTAAGTACCTTGAAAATTGATAGCAGGTTTCATTTTGACTTGAGTGAATTAATGGATTCAAATCACAAAAAGCAACGTGTAATAAGTTGACACAAATACAAAGGCAAAGAAAGGCTCATAATTTTGTCCATTCCCTGTTTCTCTAGGCACTAGTTGAGATTTACCTGCAACTGTTCTTCTGGGTAACTTTGACAAGCTGATTATTTTTAAAGAATGAAAATGAAAGAAAATGTTATTGTCCTCTAACCTTAAAGGAAATCAAAAAGTCTTTTACTCTTGTTGAAGTTTGTCAAGAATCACAGTGAAGTATGATGGATGCTAGTTGTCGTTCGTGGCCCCATTTTTCTGCTCTAAATAAACTGAAGGATAAATCCAGTTGCTAAGCCAGTCCCTCAAAGGGCTGACCTTTTGATAGGCCCATCTCTCAAACTTATGGCATCTTGGAGATTCTTTATTGCCACAACCTAGAAATGGCTCATGTTGACATAAGATCATTTACAAGCTTCCCTCCAGAAGCCCCCAAGGCTCAACATCTCTATATGTGTACTAACAACAAGAGATTATCCTTGAGGCAAAATAATAATTCCAGCCTCTGTCTCACCTGAGATTGTATTGTATTGGCAGACAGATTTTGTGTGTAAAATCTTTGAATTTCAGCACAGCAAGTTCTCAAACTTTATTACGTTTTTTTTCCCCTGGATTTCACAAACCCTTTCTGCCTTGTTTTATTTTACAGTGGCCATATAACGGCAACCATTTTGTTTCCCTCCATTGGCTTAATTCAGCTGCTGAATTCAAGGCCACACAATGATACAGGTCAGAGCATTCAGAATTAAAGGTGGCTGGTGTTGGTGGTGGAAGCAAACTGTACCGGGGTTGGTTAACAGCAAAAGGTGAGTCTGACAAAGAGGAAAGGGATGACTGAGTCACTCGTGTGTCCTCTGATTCTGGTTATCTGTCTCCAGCTTCTTGTTTGCCTGAGTGATCAGGGCTGGAACCATCAAGAGCTCCCCCTCTTTTCCTCGTTCATGTGAGCCATGACTTTCACTGAACTCAGAGCATTACTGTTGAGATAAGTGCTCCAGTCAGATCAACTGAGGCAATGGAACCAGTGAGAAAACATGGTGGACAGAGCCATCTGGCCAGCACCTCTCTGTCCTCGCTCTGCTGAACACAGAGCTGGAGCCACCTGTTTTGTCTGCAGCACTCTCCAGCAGAAGTTGAGTACCAACAGGAAGGTAAGACAAGACAATGTGTGTGTGTGTGTGTGTGTTTGTGCATGCGTTTACATTTCACCTTGTGCACTGGAAAAATGCAGAGGAAAATTTGTCCTCAGAGAGTAGCAGTATAGCAGATTTGTTTACATATTTGTTTTGCTTATAAGAAATCATATAATACATGGATCCAGAGCTTTCTTCTCTTTTCTAAAAGCCTCTAACAATATTTCTATGGCATGTTAAAGGATATGCATCTTCTCTTTCTGCTTATTGATTGAGGTTTGGCCAAGGTCATCCGCAAAAGCATTTGTGACAATATTCTCCAAGAGAATATTGGATTTTATCTCCAGCTATTAGCAAAGTATTTGGCAAGAAAGAAGAAACCAAACATTTAGTAAGATACACCAGTCTGCTTTGAAACAGAACATTCTGCCAATGCTAAAAACTTCAGGAGCTTTACAGCCTGTATCACGTGTACATAGCTATTTGGCAACAAGTGAGCTCACTTATTAGTGTAGTTATTATATAGTCACCCAGTGGTACTTGTATCTCCCAGATTGTGTAGTAGATAAACAAATTTGAAAGATATACATATATAATTCAGAAAAATATACCTACCATCCAAATAACAAAATATCGAAAATAACCACCTGAATGCACACCTTACACCAACCTAACTAACGTAGACATTGTATTACCATTGAGAGTGCATGACAGTTAGCGAGCTAGCAGAGAGGTCAAAATTGTTACCGTCAAATAGTCTAAATGAGTAGCTTAGACAGGCTATAACATTTGAAATAATTTGCAATAAGCAATGGATTGAAATGAATTGAAATAATTACCTAATAAACATGTGAAATATTAAAAGTAATGGATGGTTATCAAAACAGAAAAATACAACACATAATCGGTGGAAATAGCTAAACATAATGGATAAACTGTGGAAATAGCTAAAACTAATGAAAAATGGTTGAAATATAAAGCTAAAAGTGTATGAGTTGAAAAAACTAGCTAAAATAGCTAAAATGTGGATAAATGGTTACAAATAATAAGCTTAAAGTAAGAGTTAAAATAAGCCAAAAGTTTTGGATAAAATGTGAATACTAAGCAAAAGGGAAACAGCTAAATGTTATATATATAACAATTATACAACACAATTATTACAATTAGCTCATTTTGTGATATCAGATGAAAACGCTTGGGAACCTCTTTTAGAGCAGTGTTCAGCCCTCCTTCCTGACATCAGCTGACACTGCAAGCTGTCAGACCTCACTGCTGTTTTACAGAAACACCACAAGTGGATCTGGTATGAGATTCACCAGGGAGACTGCAGCAGAGGCTGTCATCCATCGAGCCTGTCAGTAGAGGAATATAAGACAGGTAGCCCAGAGAGAAAAGAAAAAACCTGATTGGATCTTGGCCTAGTGATAAGTTACCTTGCACATGACTGTCATTTCACCATCAGAATTAAATGATAAGATTCCAATTACCTGCTAATTTAAACCACAGGTCAAATATGAGTAGTAAAGCATGATGGAGCCTGCTGTTAAGAATTTCATGTTGTAATAGCTTTCTACAGGTGAAAAAGGAAATTGAGAAACCTGGCAGATATTAAATGGGGTAGTGTGAATGACCTGCCTCTGTGAAAAAGCTCCTTATCTATGTCACATTAAATCTATAATGTGTTCTTGCTCCATCTAACTGACACGACAAATGAAAAACCTCATCTAAAGAGAATTTGCATTTACCAACACACTAGTTTACCATATCTGACAGTTTGTTTTTCAAACTTAATCAATCTCCAAACAGTCTTAAGGGGAATCCATATGGCCTCCATGTCCTCAGCCCAACAGGAGAGGGTCTTGTCCTCTAATTAATCTGGCTTGTCCCTCTGCAAAACACTGGATCAGTTTGCAGGACTGCTGCATTATTCAACATAGCCGTGGGTGAGAGAGGAAGTCTGTGGTCTGGAGTCAACTTACTCTAGGCAGAGAAGCAAAGCGAAAGAGATGGAGAAGGATGAGAGGAAGAAATTAAAGTAAGGGAAGAGGAGTCGAGGGTGGGGGGAGGAAGACAGAAAGAGGTGGCTGAGAGGTATGATGAAAAGGGGAAAGGGAAAGAAATTAGGTTAGAGATTCAAAAGAGGGGAGAGATCAAATGGTTGATGTGGTTCAAGGCAAAGAGAACTGCTACAAGATCATATACGTATGAGAAACCGCAGGAGGGTCAGCGGCTTATAGACAGGAAGTCCATGTCCGGCTGTCAGTTCTCTGCTTCTGCTGACAAATCAATGATAAAACCACACATTTTTTTTCAACTGTGTATGCATTTTTGACAGACAATCCAATGATAAGTTGACAACAACACATCTCTTTTTCCCCTTGTTTTTTATTTTTTTATTTTTTTTTATTTTTGATGGTTGTTATTCTTCAGAACAAACCCCTCCCTGACCCCAAAACATATCTGTCTTCTCTGTCTCTCTCATTAAATACACACCTTGCCCCCCACAAATACAATGGTCAAAAACACAGTAGTCGTGTACCATTGGTTCATACAGAAACACACAATTGAAATCAACGGTGCTGCCAGGGCCGTTGCCAGGCCTCAGAGCGGTCATAATAAAATGCTTTGGAATGGTAAAAGTACAATGCACTGACAAAGTTGTTGTGGCTGCTGGACAACACATTGGTTGAAATAAATTATATGGATCGGGATATTTTGAAATGAACTAAATGAAAAGCAAAGCAGACAATGGGTTCATACATGCTTTAACAGACCTGTTTTACTCAGAGCTGGGATGAACACTCAGGGAAACTTCATACTCAGGTGTTAAAAGTTCTGGCAATAAACTCACAAAATGGTCATTTACAGCACATTCAGCTTCGTGGTTATGTAGTGGTTACTTACTGTACGTCTTTACTCTGGGCAAACATATAGTATATTATTCATATAATATTCACATAACATAATATACATCTGTATGTACACATTCCTTCCACCCTCAAGAAAAAGTGTCCAGGCACTTCCGCAAGTGATCCTTTGTCAGACCACTGACTACACTGTATGTACCTCATTCCTCATCAAAAACAAGCTGCCCTATCAGTGAAGCTGGGAGAGCTCGGTTGATGTTGGTATACTGTGAGATTCCTCACATAATTCTGGCCTGCCACCCGAACCAGACTGTGAGCTGCAAACTAGCAGCAGAGTTTGCCTAGCTGCCATTTCTCAGCTGCTTTGGGCTTCAAGGTGTCTCTCTTTTGTTTATTCAAGCAGGTCCTGGAGGGATACCTATTCCGCCCTCCTCTTGAAAACCTGCATTTAAAGGAGTTTCAGGAGATATGATGGAACATAACATATTTTAAAGGGTAAAAATGGAGTGCAGAATAGATATTTTCTTGGTTCTGGAAAGAAAATCTTAAAAATAAAGAAAAAATTCTTTCTGTGTGCTGAGGTTTTTTTAGAGGATATTTCATTGATTCAGACATTAACAGTTCCAGTGGTCTCCAGGCATTGGCCAGTAGTTGAAAACTAGTGGCTTTGGCTTGTCCATTAGGTCTGTAATAACTAAGCAGCAGGGTCTCATGGGCAATGGTTTCTTTTTATTCTACCTTTTAATTAATTAAATTAAATTAAATTTTTTATTTGAAAATAAAAAAGACTGCCAATGGTGATTCTAAATGGAATATTTTTCCCTCTATGTAATGTTAATGCCCTTGTATATATATATATCTATATATNCCTCCTCTTGAAAACCTGCATTTAAAGGAGTTTCAGGAGATATGATGGAACATAACATATTTTAAAGGGTAAAAATGGAGTGCAGAATAGATATTTTCTTGGTTCTGGAAAGAAAATCTTAAAAATAAAGAAAAAATTCTTTCTGTGTGCTGAGGTTTTTTTTAGAGGATATTTCATTGATTCAGACATTAACAGTTCCAGTGGTCTCCAGGCATTGGCCAGTAGTTGAAAACTAGTGGCTTTGGCTTGTCCATTAGGTCTGTAATAACTAAGCAGCAGGGTCTCATGGGCAATGGTTTCTTTTTATTCTACCTTTTAATTAATTAAATTAAATTAAATTTTTTATTTGAAAATAAAAAAGACTGCCAATGGTGATTCTAAATGGAATATTTTTCCCTCTATGTAATGTTAATGCCCTTGTATATATATATATCTATATATAAAGAGATAAATAAATATTTATCTCTCTATATATAGAGAGATACATTTTTCTTTATTTGTTTATCTTACACCACTGGGAACAACTAATGCTCATGTCAAAATTGTTAAAATTACCCCCTACCTGAAAGGGTTGTAATTAAAATTTAAACTGGCTTAGCTTGCTTCAATAATTACAGTACAACCAAATGCATCAGACAACAAAGGAGTAAAACAGTAATAGACTCAAACCTGTAACTGACACTTCACAACAGCATGAATGAAATATCAGTTTTGCCACCTCCACTACCACTATGGCATGTCAGTACAGTTTTCCCTGCTCCTTTTTCTTTCCCTCTGGCTACAAAATACAAACAATCACTTTGGAGTAAGAACATTAGCTGATGCAGTACATACTGTATGTTGGTAGGCATATATCAAGATGAAGCAGTAGAACAAAGTAAAGAGAAGATTCAAGTCAGTCAGTGGGATTGGCACTGTGACAGCAATGAGACATGAATCTCCCGTGGTGGCACCAGGCCCAGTGCTGTGGTCCCTGGAAATGTCCACCTATAGCACACATGGTAATCCAGCACAAACATTATGGCAAAATACAACACGTTGCAATACTGTACAGTTTCTGTATCATTACTGCTGAGGACTGGGCTGGTCTATCCTAATGCTCTTGGTCTCTTGTTAAAATCTCTTGTTGCTGTTTATACACAAGTATGACAACCTTTGAGATTTATTCAGTGATTTGAATAAATCTGTCCTATCATCAGATAATAAGGCAGTTTATGGTATGGTAGATAAGTCATGCCACAACCACAGTGGACTGCTGTTGCAAGTAGCTCTTAAGAGAGAAGAAAATGCTTCCACGTTTAGATAATGCTGCTGTAACTCTGGAATTACATCCAGCCCCCTCGCTGTTTGAATGAAACGATGAAACACAGCCAAGGTGACCCTTCTTCAGAATAGACAGGTCCATTTTGTAGCTCACAATATGGTTTTGCTGCTACTGAAACCCTTAGCACAAAAGGAACTTTAGTCCAAGAGGCAAAGAGGACCAAGAAAAGCACAAAAAATATCAAAAGAGATAAACATCACCAACAAGGAGGAAATCACAGCTGTACATTAAAGGTTAAAAGTTAGAACCTTGACCAGTTTTTTTTTCCCCTCTCCTTTCGTTGAAGTTTTTTTTCAATGCCAAGTTCACAGGTCCAGACAATAGATTAGAGGGTCACTGGGTGGCCTTAAATCGAATCTCCAATGCGTGGGATTTTGCCGCTGTGGTAAACATTTTGTTGCTATCTCCCTTCAAAGCAGTCCAAGTACTCCAGAACAAGGTCGTAGCAGAATCGATATTGATCCTGAGGAAACATGCAATATTGTTCAATCAACATGTGATAACATGAAGGTGATTACAAAAATTGTGATTACTGTTGCCACTTCCAACACATTGTTTTACTTATTTACAGACTCTCTTACCAGGGACTCCACCATGTTGGGTTTGCAGTTGCGTAGAGTTTTGACAGCATAGAAGATGTCCACCATGTTCTGGTACTGGATCATCTCAAGGAGAATGTTGCAGGCACAGAAGGTCCCACTGCGACCACCGCCATTACTGCAGAGGACAAGATGTGTCACTGTGTCAACAAAACATCTTAGACAGATTTAGACTTTATTTTATTTAGGCTCTTTTAATGCAAAATCATAAATTATAGCGATGATAGAAACATGGTTCTAGGGATAGCAATGGGGGAGTCTGGCCATCATTTCATGTTCCCCTAAGGTTGAATCCTGATGACTTTGGTGATCCTCTGACAACTCCTCTGTTGCCACCATTTGGTACAGACATGCATCTTCTTGAGGATTAAGTGTATGTTTTTATCTAGTTCAATCATCTTGTCAAGGTTTTCATTTGTCCAGAACTTTGGTTTTCAACCAAATATCTGGAAAACCAATATGGCCCCAAATTTAGACCCAATTAGGCCACTATTCATTCAGTATTCACAATTCATGGCCTCATGACATGAAAAAGCACCATTGTCATTTTTCTGTAAAAGTCAATGCTAATCTTTGACCTACTGACATTTCATTTCCACTTTCACCACAAAACAAGTCTGAATGAATATACTGTAGTCCCACTGACAGACAGGCATATGATTACAATGCAACGACATAGATCATAGTGAAGAGGAACTGCTATCAACACAGATACAGGGGATATTGATAAAAAAATTATGAAAACTGGTCCAATGCCAAGATCAGAAAACAGAAGCATTGGTCAAAATGTAAGCATGCTAACATGCTACACTACGATAGAGACCATGGTAAACATTATACCTGCTTAGCATAAGTATATTAGCATTATGAGTATGTTAGGATGTCAATATTGGCATTTAGCTAAAAGACTGATGTGCTCAATGCAGCTTATTAATACAGCACATTGAAAACAATTGCCTTTTCAAACTGCACAAATCACATAATGCACTAATTATTTTACAGCCAGGTCAAGTGGCCTTCCATAAAATGTAGTTTAGGTTTGAACATTGATTTTCAGTGTGATGCAACCCAGTTCTGGTTTCATTGGCTGAAATCATATTGTGTTGCATGTAGCAGCAGAGCATGCTCTGTAAATGTAGAGTATACACAATTGCACTCTATACAGCTATATCTCCCTTTCCAGTGGGAATGGGCCATCTAGTTTGTTCAAGTGGGTCCTGAAAGACTACATTAAAGCATAAGCAGGGCACAATATGTGTAATCTGATAACCCTGCTTTTGTTCACAATGTTGGGATAAAAAAATAGCTACATGAGAAAAGCTGTGAGGAAGAGAAAATTGAGAAATAACAGCACAGTGACATTTCCCCGGAAATATTGGCCTGGTCATCATAAATGAAAGGCAATATCAATAAACTACTGGAGGACAATCCACTTCCTCTCTCCTGAGACAAACGCAGCAAAGGTGGGCATAGAAGCCTCTGCAGCGTATACAAGCAATATTAAGGTAATCAATCGTCGTCAGTGCTTTGGCAGTCCTGGATTTACTGTAGTGAGAACCATCGCATTCTGTATTAAGCCATAATTGATTTGATCTCCATAATCTCTTCCCTGGTTGTCGTGGGTAACACTGTGTGACAGCGCTGACTGATGTGCTTTTGAATGGGGGCGGTAGGGATGAACGTGTGACGGGTTGGCAATGAGCTGGACGGCCCATTCATATTCATCAGCGGGTGCGCGCTCCAGGGGCTTAGGACAACAGAGGAGCACACAATACCACACACTGCACTACAGCACATCACATTACACCACAATTTGATTTTCTACATTACAAGTTCTGTCATGGAAAAATACTTTGCGCTACATATCATAGCACAAAACCACACAAAACACCAGAGACAAGACGTGACACAGTCACTGTTTCTCATCATCAAAAGATGTGTTCATGATTTACCATGTTTTAACAGACATATTTGCTATCCTCCCCTCTGTGAATAAGCTTTTGGTTTTAAATATCAGTCTTCAACAGCACTGTTTCATAGTCTCAGAAAGAAACTCAATTCATTTCTACTTTATATTTTAATTTCCAATACATGTTGCCAAGAGATTACTCACAGGCAATGGACAGCAGTGCGTCCTTCTCCACACTCTCTTTGCCACTTGTGCACTTGGGCCAGCAGGTTTAGGAAAGCCTTCTTGGAGTCAGGAACATCACGATACGCCGACCAGCGCAGGAACTGGAACTGACACACCACCAGCTGGCCCTCTTGGAGCTTCAGATGCAACAGAAAAACATAAAACACATGAAATCTTTGTATATTGCACTGTGTGGGCGTGCCTGCACAAGCTTTTGTGTGTCTGTATATTACACTTTCTGCGTTTCTTTGTGTATTTTCTACGTGTGCCAGTTAACACCCGCGCTTGAGTACTCCCCAGGCTGCGTGCTGGCACTCTCAGCTGTGCTCACTCAGCAGACTGACTTTGAGATATATGGGTCTGCAGGTGTAAGTGGGACCCAAGCTGTGTGTGAGAGAGGTCCCTGTGTGTTCATAACCTTGTCCTGTAGAATGTAACCTAATACTTAAGGACCAGTGGAGAACTGTAAGTCATGCAAATTGAGCTGGCAAAGACACCAACAATGTATGAAGGAATTGCCTCAGCAGAGGTGGGATTTAGACAATGTTTTTGTACTACTTTCCCAGCCACACATACATATGCTTACAATGCACTTCCTTTGACTTTTACTCCCTACCCTTGTATATCATTGTCACACACAGGAAAAAGACACACTAATTCACTGAGAGAGGGGCACACAGGAATAGAGGTGTGTGTTATTTCTGTGTGATTTTATTTCTCCCGTGCTGTGTTAAGTTGCCCTCTCCTTGACACTGAGTAGAAAAAAAAGATGCCATAGGTAGAAAGGGGAATGACAAGGGCAGTCGACAGAGGAGGTGAGGATGCCAATCAAGAAAGGAAGTTCTGGGCACTGCCTGCCGCGCTGCTTATAATGGCAGCCTTGCAATGAATGCCTTGCATACATATTTCTTCAATAATTGGTTGACAGTGATCCTGAGCAGAATACATGCATGCGCCTATGCAAATTCCCCAAATAAATTCATACCTACACACACACACACACACACACACACACACACACACACACACACACACACACACACACACACACACAAAATAAACACAATTTATGATGTGTGTATGTGTGTGAGCTTAAAATGACTGATACACACTGATACACACTGATACTACACAATATATATAAATATATATAGTGGTCTTACTTCAGCTCAATATATATTTTCAGACCTGAGACCATTCTGACATCTCCTCTGCTCCCTCTAGCATATTCTGACTAATTTTTTAAGTGCGACATGCTTTATTAACAAATCAAAAAGAAGTCTGCTTTGCCACCTGAAACTCTTGCAATTGAAAATATGACATGCATTATGATGATGAAAATCCCCTCTTTAGTATGCTAACTAGCACCTAAGATAGGGAAGACACCTATCTAGGTAATGACAAGAAGAAATTGAAAAAGGGAGAGACTGACCTTTATTGCATGCATGTCAATGGTTTTCTCTTGCATTTTACTGTACATATAATAAGCCCTTATTATATGTACAGCTCTTGTGGGAGCACTGGGTGGTCTAGCTCCATTTTCTGGACTGCTGAATATCAAAACATTTGTAGTATGCATAACAGTCTATGAATAACTTTTTACTGATATGCCATTGTTTTCAGCACAAATCTCCAGATTATATTTTAGAATTTATTTATTTGACAACCTCTCAGGTCCCATGAGGCTCACACCAGAGAGGTTGTGTTGTGTATGCATGAGACAGCAATGCAGACATAACAAAGTAGAGACACATCCAGAATCAAGTGAAGCATTCAGCCTTTGAGTTTGCACGCATACACAAAGCTGAATAGAAATTCAGAGCTTCATCTGAAGTTGTCAGGTACCTAGTATTTTTATAGCTGAGGCTGTAGTACTTTAATTTTGAGGACTTGTGTTAGCTTTTTAGATGCACATTACAGGTGGCAGCTCTAAATGTACTTTAGGTAAAATGTCACACCTGAATTACCAGTGAGCACTTCAGTTAATGCATTTCTAATGAGGCTCAAGTTATCATTTGAGAAATAGCACTGAGTGGAAAACATGTCATGAGCAGGGGTTTTTGGCACTGTAATGACTCACCCTTGTGACGTTCTTGACCCGAAACAGACGAGTTATGACATCCTCGTCTGCTGACATGGACAGAAACTCCACTTCCATGGGCCCATATTGCTGTAAACCAGGCTCCGGCCAGTATTGAACACACGGCTGCAGGTAGAGTGGAGATTGTTTTGTATGTGATGAAATATGGCATGTATAATACTTGAATTATTTCTTTTGAGTGCCAAAGATTATCATGTGTGTGTGTCTAAGCAGAGGGCAGTCTCTATGCATGTAGTGGTAAAACAATGAAGACAATATAGTTGAGGAGCTTAAGAGATGCACAAGTATAATAACTGTAATAAACACAGTGGTGTTAGTATGTAAGTAGAGAAAAACAGCATGGGGAAGGAGAAACGTAATGTCTTTTGAGACACTACAACAAGAGGGAGACATAGTGCTCCAGTGCTACAAAATAAACTCTATAAAAGCATTTATAAGGTCTTGCAATGAACAACTTAAGGAGGCTATAACTCAATTTTCGGGCGATACCCAAATAGGAATTGCACTGAAAGAAACAAGATGAATAACATTTTAGTGGTGGATGGAAAGTTGGATTTATGGGGGTACCTAAAATGTACTTTTTTTATTTGCATTTGTGCTACCAGACTACAAGCGCTGTTTCAAAACAGCACACAGAAAAGCCATTACAGAAGCACTAACTTTATACATTTAATGAGCACATCAAAGCCTCTGAAGGGTAGTTTACTGATTTTGAGAAATTTTATGCTTTTAACAAATTTCTTAAATTCAACAAACTGTGTTGAATGAAGTGTGGTGCCACAGAGAATGACAGCTAATTATTTTTAAACTGAAACAAATTAATAAATGGGGATCAATGAAACAACCCTAGACTGGTTCTGTCTTTATGTAGGATTAATATGGAGTCAACTGCGAAATTCAGAAATTCTGTTCTGTTCTGTTCTCTTCACTACTCATGACTCACAGTTTCATCAACTTCAAGATGCAGGTCACACTGCACAAATAACTATCTATCTTCAGTGGTTTAGGTAGTTTTAGTTTTAACATTTCTTTTCTTTTCAGTCTTTTACAGACAGTTTTCAAGACTACATAGTGGATTCTTTAGGACCACTAGTAACAGTGTTACAGTCAATATGTAATTATAACTAAACCCATTGGCCAAGAAAAGGAGAAAAAATATTATGGACTAATTATACACCAATGTAAGTTGGACCTTGGATAAAAAAAAAATATCCATAATAAGAGTAAGCACTTCATTTTCAAGGATGTAATACAATGTAATACATATTTCACATGGTTAATATTTAAAATTTGACTCCACAAAGCTTTTAAATGTTGCATTTATGCCTGAAACCCAAATCTCAAGTTATTATCTTCAGTGTCTTTGGCTTTGTCTTTTTACAAGTGATTTCTGTGATTCACTTGTTATTCATACACATATTAATTATACAGGTGTACTGTTTAGTACTGTAAATAGCCCTTGTAAGATGAAAAAATTGATGAAAAGTCATGCTCTGTGCTTGTTTTCTTGATATCTGACACCATGTATAAAACATTTATACATACAATTATACATGTACATACAAGATATGCCTATTGAGATTACAGCATCTCCAGGACCATCCAAAATTAGGAATTGGGAATCCCTGAAATTGTTGCTGTGTCTAACAAGACATGAGTCACACCCCCCACATTTGTATGTGGTGTCCCACAAGGATCCAATTTGGGTCCAACCTTATTTTTTCCTTTTCTTGTTCTCCTTAGACAGCATTTCCATTGCACTTGTCCCAACATTATTGAGTAATTCAGTAACATTGTCATTTCTGTTTATCTGTTTATTTGTCACTGAGGGCTGGGTGGCTGCCAAGCTTGTTCAGCTTAATGCCAACAAAATGAAAATCTTAATTATAGGCTGAACACATCTGTAGCCAAGTTGTGCCAACTTTTGGCTCTTTAATAAAATGTGCTATAAAATATTCTCCATAAAAACTGTAGGCTTGTTATATCCACTTTCTCTCATTTATATCTGGAGAATTAAACCATTCATTTCTTTTAATGACACTCAAACTATTTTACAGACTTTTATTCTATCCGTGCTTGATCCTTGTAATAATCCATTCTTCTGTCTTAATCAGAATAGCTCAGAATTGTAGGATAGCTCACTTTGTTCAAAAGAGATATTATTATATTCCTGTGTAATATTATATTTTGTAATACACTTTAATATCTATTGCTGACTTTTTAACCTTTTTCAGTATGGCATCTGATTATCTGCTAGAGCTCCAACCCCATGAATTAGGTTCCATAGAAGCTCAGGATAAAATAAAATCTCCTTTTAAAATGTATCTATGACATTCTTTTAATCATTTGCTTTCAGTGTTTCATTGTGTTTTCAATCTTGAACTTGAAACTTTGTTATGTTTCCACTCATTATTATTGCTATTCAGTGTTAACAGGGAATATTGCAGTACAGAGAGAGACATATGCTCATGAGAAAAAGTAGGACGCCAACAAAAAGAACCCTGAGATGTGGCTGGAGGGTAAGGCAAACCTATTCTCCAGAGATGTAACTTGAGGAGGGGGAAGAAAAACTGGGGCGGGTGTTATCTAGTCATGCCTTGAGATCAATGTGGTCAGGGATCAAAGCCCAACAAAATGGCATGAAGAAACTAATCCTGAGCAGTGCAAGATACAGAAACTGTGAGGAGAAGGTATGTCAAGAAAATCTCAAGTCAAGTTCAGATAACCTCCAGACTGAGTGAAAAGTTGTACAGTAAACAGTGATGCCTGTGTGAGTGAACTCAAACATATTGTAAAGTCTGTTTTTCCTGATAGGGTCAACAAATCAATGGCAATAAAACTCTTTATAACATTTGACCTTACCCAGGCAGAGTTTGACTGGTTGAGTTGGTTGAGCATGACCACTGCTGTGCAGCCGTAGTCAAAAACCAGCCTCCAAAAGTCCGCCGTGGTGCCAGGCAGAGGGTGAGGTGTCACGATGAAAGCAGCCTGTCGATGGAAGCTATCCGCGAGAGCAGCGTTGATGTAATTGTTGCTCTCCCCTTCTGTAGTAACCAGGAAGGCCAAGGCGCGATCTGGCGGCAGAACATCCATGCTGCGGTTCTTCTCTCGGTTTCTCGGCAACAGAGCAATGCTGCACTCTTCCACGTCCAAGTGGGGGGTCACAGAGTTGAGTGTCTGCAAATGAAAATGTTAAATAGGTGAGATGAGAGTGAGAAGAAGGCGCTATGAAATTGAGAGCGTTTAAAAGATGGGAGGCATGAGTTGTGAGACTCAGAAGGAGTAAAAAATGTTGAGACAGAAGCAGGGAAGTGTGGGAACAGAGAGGATGCCAAGAATCAAATAATCTTAATTGAAAGAATCTTTAATACTCAAACATAATGCTGACAAAATGATTTATTTCAGAATAAATTGTAAATTAGGCCAACTGTGTAAAAGCACATGTAATTAAGTTTTTTTTTTTTTTTTTTTTTAAAGGAAATATTGCATACCACTTTTCTTTGATGAGCTCTCTGTTCATTTAGATGTAATTACATTAGACAACTTGAAAAAAATATTTGGATCATTAATACACCACATCAATAATAGATCTGTGACTTGCTGATCTCGGTACTACCAGTTTGCCATTTGCTGTCTGCAGGATGACAGATTAAAAAGCAAACACAGAGATCATTGGGCAGTGGAGAGGCTTTCAAAAACAATGTCCAATGGATACGTTTATGAGATCAAAGAGAGACATGTAACATTTTCCTTTATAAAAGACTAAACTTGTGCACCTACTGCACCATTCCTAATCCAAAACAATACATTGATCACTATTCCTATGTTCCTATGGATAAACTGTGTAAAATTAACAGAGGAGCATGAGCCTTTCCAGCGTGACTTTGAAATGCTAAACCTGGAATCAATGCGGTGGCTGCTGGCTGAGCGCTGCAGTAGAGGGAGGTGGATGAGGCAGGTAAAGCATGTGGGAACACAGCTGGCTCTCTTCTCTCCTAATCAACATCTAATAAAATGTTCTGAGACCGCATTCCTACAAACCAGGCAGATAATTTCAATGACAGTTACATAGTATCAAAAGGGAAACTAACATCACACACACACCCGCAAACACAAATATGATGGATTATCCACTGCTATGCATTAGTCTATTAGTCTATTTCTTTCTGCAAACTGTTGATTTTAAAATGTCTGTACAGTAAAGGATATTTCCACAACAGAGCAGATGTAGTTGTGGTCTGTTTATGCAACTGTAGGAATACCAAACAGACTGTTTTAACGTAACTGATCAACTGTGGCAGACAGCACACAACAGAATATATGCAATACAGATACAATGTGCAATACAATAGTCCCCAGATTATACACAGACAATCATCAATATAGTTACCTCTAGGTGTGACTGTATCATCTATCACCTTTATATAGCCATGAATTGTAGTCTTGTTATTATTAGACGTATAAAATTTATAGTAATAGTGTTTTACATATGTGTTATTTGTGTAATTATCAGTGGTACTGTGGTACAATTAGTAGTAGCAGTGCAGTGCCTGTAACATTTGTAGAAGCAGTAGTAGTTTTATTGTTGTTACTGAATTTTGCTATAGTGCTACAGGTATTAGGTTCCATTAAGTTAATTAAAGACATTTTGTTGATGATTTTGAATAAACTGCATTATGAATGCAAATTACTTTGTGTGGGCTGTGCAATTAAGAATATGAGTTTGCATGTTTCACATTTTAATGGATGAACATGTCAACAAAATGAAACTGAGCTTAAAAATCGATCGAGGGCCTGCTGATCCACTGTCCAGCACAAGACTGACCTGGAACTCTTCCCGTAACTGGGAGGAATTACTCTGGGAATCAATTCGCAGCATCTCTTTGTAGGTGACTGCAAACTCATTCACCAGGATGGCTGTCTCTCCACACAGACAGGCCTCCAGAATGGCATCATGGATAAAGATATACTGCTCCTGAAGGGACAACAGGTAACATGGTTAAGTGCCATGTATGTGCACATCTGTGGGCTTTGTTTCAGGTAAAACATTCTAGTGTTATATTGTCACAAACAGCTAAACTGACATTACAAAGGAAGCGGGTTGAGACAGAAGAAGTTTATAAAGAGCTCTTTCAGGAACTGTTATGAACACATGTATATGTAAATAAATAATCAAACAATATGAAGAACAGCAGAGATTTTTCATAACCTTGTTCTGAATTAAACATGTGCTATAATCCTAGTAGTGTATCAAAGCTGTTTGGGAATAAATAAATATTTCCTTAGTAAACAAACACATGCCGTGTGCATTTAATTAGGCACCCCTGCTACAAATGTAATAAACAGCTAAGTGTTGGATTTACATAATAAGGAGTGAATATGCAAATTATCTTCTCATCTAAAGAACAGAGTCCATGCTTACAAAAAACACTGAGAGACAATGTGAGTCTTTTCTCTAAAACTATTGCAATGACCTTTACATAAGTCCCAGAGGGGAAGTATGATAATACACCCCTTGCTTTTTTGAATTTCCAAACAACATGGGGGGAAACAAATGCTTTTAAATCTGACTCTTCAGAGGCTCTCCAATAGGACAGCGGTTATGCTATTACGTCCACTGATGTATCGTCCTGAGCATATACAGTATATGCAAGAAAGTTTTAAGAAATTAGTCTGCAGTTAATCTGACCTCTGTCTGGATCATGTTGATGCGTCGTGAACAGAGGGTTTTGACACAATTGTAGATGTCCACTACACCTTCACACTCTGCCATGTCCAACATGACATCCAGCACAATGTAGCAGCCGGTGCGGCCCGCACCCACACTGCAATAAGGAAAGTAGATCTTTCATAAGGAATCATGCACAGTTTTCTAGTTTCTGACGCAGTGAGAATAACGTGCGTTTGTTCACGAGCACCAGATATTAGTAATACATGATTTAAAAGAAAATGGGAGTGTCTTGAAGGTTATTACAATGTACAAGGCAAGAGTCAAGTGACAGTTGGAATTAGCAAAACTAGCACTTCTGCTAATGGCCAAATGGATGATCTAGTACTGAGCTTACTGCCCCTTTGCTGGGTGTAAATTGAAGCCTTTGAATTAAAGGGAGCAAGTGTTTTTAAAAATGTACTTAAATAGAAATTAGGTTGGCATGAAGGGTAAAATGTCATATTTTATCTTTGTTTAGTATTTAGCATCTCTGTCTTTGCATTTGAAAATTCTTAACCCGAGGTTGCAAGACAGACAGAAGCCAGGTATTGATTTCTGTGTAAAACAAAGCGGTAAAACAGATGTGTCATATTGTTTAACAAAGCCTTATCCTTCCAACTGTGTGAGAAACCTTTTATTAATTTATTTTACTATTAGCGAGGCTCACAAGTAGCCTATGGATGCTAACAGCTTCCCCCTTCGGTCACTTCACTTCACTTGCCAGTTTCTCAAAAGAAGTTAATTAATAATCTATTACAATATATTACATATTTATCATAGTATGGAAAGTAAATTGTAATAAAAAGTGGTTTTATAAGGCTAGAGGTTGCAGCATTTGTTGAGCATCTCCTTACCTGCAGTGGACCACCACAGGGCCAGCGTCAGGAGGTGTAGAGGCTTTCACTCTTCGTATAAAGGCCAGCAGTCCAGTGGCGTGATACGGCACACCGTGTTCAGGCCAGGATGTGAAGTGGAACTGACGCACCTCGTGCTTGGTTGAGTATCCTCTCTGTTGACACAAAGTACACATTAGCATTATATGTAATGCTACACTACATATATATATTTTGCGCCCTAATCATTGTAGCCTCCAGGCCTTTATTTCATCAAAGACTCACTACCATCCACTCACAGGCACCCCTCCCCCAACCTTCATGAGAGATGCGGCAGATTTTTTGGTTCAATGTGAGGACAACCAGGACATTATTTATGTGGGGTGGTAGGTCTTCTAGGAGAGTCAGGCCTTTGGGCATCACATGCTAGTAGCAGCTACAGTGTGACAGACACGCAGAAAGGAATTACTGAGGCTCTCAGAGCTCAGGGAGGGCTGGGAGGTTTCTCCTCTCTGCTGGGAGGCTGCTGCAGTCACACAGCAATTTCTTCCTCTGTACAGAGATGACAAAGTAAAGCCACACAAAGCAAAGATTTGTTGAAGACAGAAATCCAAAAAAAGAAAGGAAAAGAGCTATGGAAAAACAAGCTGTCACCAGCACCCAAATTTGTGCCGATTTGAATAAGCAGCAGCGTGTGCCCATGGAGAGTGACTGTGACAGTGTGATGATAATGCTGTGTTTGTGCCACTGTCATTCCAGTGTTGCTCTGAACCAATCCAAATAGAGATCCTCAGAGAGATTGACAGGATGGAGGCCATTGGGGGCAAGACACTGCGAAGGCTATGTTGGAAAGACAGCAGGGGTATTCACAGAGCTACTAGTGTTAATTCCTCTAAATTTAACATGTGCACCTCAAGCCCATCAGCACTAAGTCCTGCCAAGTATCTAATCCGTTCTATTAATGTACTAGTTCTAATTTTAATTCTTGCTTTTCCAGGTAACAGGAAAACATAGCTAACTTGTCAATACATCAGAGAAAGAGACAGAAAGAATATGCAGTTTAGAGCAGCACTGCGTTTTGCTTTTTGCCCTGAAAGACGAGTGAAACTGAGAATATTATAACATATCAACAAATGCAAAAGGATGTCAGGCAAAATATAAATATTAAGCAAACTCACCCTCTCCAAGGCAAAGGTACGAACTGTGTATTCAGCCAGTGTCTCTGTCTTTAGCAGAGTGATTTTAATGTCACCATACATCTCGCTGTCATCAGGCCAGTATTTACAGCATTTCACCTGTTTAAAAATAGTGAAGCAACAGAGTGAAACCTCACATCGACAATTCGCACCTGCAAAACTGTAGAAGGTGTAACATAAATTAATCTGTTTGATAGAGCATTGTGAAGGTTGAATCTCCCAAAAATTCTTTACCGTTTCAACCTTGTTTTTCAAAACGCAGCATACTCAACTCTTCTCCATCCCCTGATATTAAGGATAACCCTGACTTAGAAAAGGTCAAAATGATTGAACATAACAGGAGCAATTTCTCTAAATCTGTTTTTCCAAAGGTATTTTATACATATATATATATACATATATATATATATATATATATATATATACACACACACACACACACACACACACACACACACACACACACACACACACACACACACTGTATAGGAATAGACCAGATACAACACAACATCTGCTACAAGTGATTGCACTATGCCGGTGTGGTGCTTTAGGTTAATGTGTTCCTGTTGACTATGCCAATTTAAGTAAATATCTTTATCATACCATCAATGACACTGTATATTGCTCATACATCTGCATCCTACACAGGACACATCCATTGAAGGTGTCATCTTTACACTCTTTCTTGGGCCAGTATGGAAGTATTTAGAAACAGGGATTGAAATGTTAGATATTGTAATTACATCTATCATGACAAGATGAGTTTTAACAATTAAATCAACAACAGAAATATTTGTAATTTAGAATAAAGCGATAATGATTAAAAAATATTTAGTACTTAATTTTTAAGTAGAACACAGAAATATTGATATAAAATTTAATAAGTTGAAAACCTTATACATTTACACCTCAAATGCTGCAGAAGAACAAAAACAACCTGCTCCTCTGCAGATATTTCATCTCAGAGGGCAAAGAAAAGAAAAACACAATAATCACATAATGGTGGGAAGCATAATGAACAGGAGAGCAGCAATCTTTTTTCACCAGCATCAGGCACAAAGGAGGTAATTTTTTTTATTTAATAGAGGTTTTATTTGGATTCAGCCACACAGGCAAGTCCCCATTTGTTGACTGTTCCCTGAATTGTTGGGATGGAGAACCAAATTGGATGCAGGGCTACTGCTAGAAAAATGGTGTCATTTTAACCATCCACTGAGGTAATATGTTTCTCCTGTTGAGGCTGAAAAGGATGGAGTACTTAGAGCAGAATTCATATGCTTCGGGTACTTATGTGAGGTAGAAAATAATGGCTCTACTAGAGCATAGCCATTAAAGCTGCGTAGTCATGCTGTGTATATAAGGACAGCAGACCTGGATATGTGGCTCAGAATGTGTTTATATGCACCAGAAGTATTTCATAGCACATTTTATGGACTCTATATTGATACTATTAGGACATGGATTTCTATAACACGCCATTGTTTTTTCATGATGATGGACAAACAAGGGATAATCCATGTAACAATACCTTAAAATGTATATGTCCAATGAAAAATGAAGCAATATTGAAGAGACTTTGTTTAGACTTGCTTAAAACATCCTTTTGTTGAGTCTTATGATATTCAAAAACTACCAAAGGCAGGAGGTTCAGAAAGTAAAAGAAATAGTTTGACAGCTTGGGAAATTTACTTTCTTTAGAGTTAAGTGACAGGGTTCTTAACAGAGTCATGTCTGTGCACTACATATAAAGCTGGTATTCAGCTGGTTAGCATAGTTTAGCATGAAGGCTGGAAACCAAGGCTGTGAGATCTATGTGTATAAAACACATTAAAGGCTTTTTCAAATAGATCCAAAATGTTTCCAAATCTGAGGTGTTTCTGAGCACTGGGTGGTGACAGCACAGGGGGGATGGGGAGGAGGAGAAAGGGAGAGTGCACATCACTTACCCTGCCAACTTCCACCAGCTTAGTGATCATGACGATGCTGAAACAATTTTCTTGCCATACCATCCTCCAAAAATCATACAGAGTCTCCTGCTTGGGTCCTAGTGGAAAGAGGGAGAAAACAACAGAAAGTGACAAGATGGCAGCATCAAAGCCTTTCCTCTCAATAAGGGAGTTCTTTCTGCTGTGAAATCTCGTATTACTGTGACCCAAGTGTCCTTCCTCAGACGACAGGGTACTGATCTCTCAAGATTGTGCCGTCAATAGAGTTATTGGGAGCTCCAGGCAGAAGGGAAGGGGTGCTGGGTGACAAAACAACAGCAGCAGCTTATGATGAAAGCTCACAGGACCATCAGTCACTCATTGCCATCTGATGGAGGACAGGCTTAGGAAGTGAGGTACAACTTTAAAAAGAGGATCACGTAGGAAATAAATGTTCCGATAGACGAAAACACTGCTGACATCTTTTTTTTTTTTTAACGGGTTTCATCTGCTGCTTTCTGTCTCTCTGACTGGGGAAAAGTGGGTGCTGGTGCAAGATAAGCAGATGAGCAGACCTTGAGTGACTTTGTGATGGGGGCTCCCTAGAAACTGACACTCCTTAGGGTATGGTAACAATGGAGGGAAATTTTTTCTCTCTCTCTCACACACACAAAGACACGCACACAAATACAGAATCCAACTATCCATCAGAAGCAGCTTTGTATTTGAGCATCTGTGGGTGAACTGCAGGTTCTGTATGAACACACCGCTCCACATGTCAGAGAGACTGAGAAGCTATAATCAACATGTTTAATTATTCACCTCCTCTCATGATTAATTTAGTGACATCACAAACCCAGCCTTCAAGGATTGGTAACCACACTGTTGCCTTTGGATTTGCCATGGAGATGGTTTTGGCAAGGACTCTGCATGAACAGGCTCAATGGCTGGATCATCCTCAATTTATTACACCATCCTGAGTCCATACACACACAAACACATACTATGGCCTTGCTGAGATACTCACCCTGAGTGGCGATGAAGTGGTTGGATCGATGGTAGCCCTGAAAGAGAGAAGAGGAATGACATGCTGAGTAAGCCATCAGTGCTCCAGGCACAGCTGTATGTGAGGGTGTCTCTCTGTCTCACCCCTGTTTTGTTTTGTTTTTTTAACTCCCCTACTCTTCTGCATTCTGCTCTCCCACTGACCCTATGTCTGCAACTGTGAATCACATTTCCTGTGTAATTTTCATGCACTGTGTGACCTATTGCTGATTCAAGGCCATGTTTTTGCCTTCAGAGACTTCACAGAGCATATAGAGCAGTTGAGGCAACACATGGTAAACACTGCATCTTGACAAACTGCTGATGAATCCTAGGAAAAGTCATTTCTGAAGTGAGCCGGGCGAATTGACTAAACAATGCCTGAAACCCTGTGACAGGTTAATAAAGATATGATAAAGAAACTAAAAGCACACACTTTTCAATTTCAGGTGTCTGATTTATTTATCAAATTCTCACTCAGAGTGCTGTCCCATAAAAACAAATCAATTTTCATTGTAGAAGCAATATCTACTATATCTGAGACAATGAATTTAACAAACTGAAACCATTTTTCAACATTTTTTCCATTAAAAAATAAAAACCTCCAAGAATTTTTTGGAAGAGTATCCCACACAGGTTTCACATAAATGAATGGTATCATCACCAACATAAACATTCATCTAGGACAAACTCTTGTATGTAGAGTGAAGCATTATGAGATCCTTTATATCAAAGGGTGTGACAGCCTTTGATATAGATGACAGACATTTTCATCAATGAGCATGGGGTGATAATGAATGAACAATGAGATGTCACCTCTACAGCTTTGGGGGAAATAAACATGGCAAAGACCACCTGTAGGACTCTGAGCACTTTAAGGACAAGTAAACTGTTCAAAGGAAGTCCTCCTGACAATGAGTGCTGCTTATCTCACCTTACGTGGTAAGTGAGCCACCTGTCTCTGAGAGTCTGTGAAAACATCTCCAAGAAAACCATGAATGTTGTGGTTCACTGTGTGTTGTCATTTTGAGAGGAGCAGCTGGAACGATAATTGATGCCCCAATTACCTTGCATGACTGTGGAGTGGAGAAGGCAGGTCAGGAATAATCTGAATAAACTCCCAAGCCCACCGGCTCTCATCAAACCAGCATGATGGGGCAATCCACATTGATAACAGGTTTTTATCTTTTTGCAGAGGGCATCTTCCTAATATGTCTAGTCCATCCACGTTGCTGGATCGCCAAACTGAACTGCACCCAAGTCAGATAAACGGGGACATGTTTGAAATGGAGATGGGTGACCAGTGCTGTGAGGCCTACTATCCACAATTTCTCTGGCCCTAACCAAACACTATCAGAATGAACGCTTCCACTCTTCCACTTAAGATGGTCAGCAGAGCAACTAAACTTCTTGGCCACTTCTGAACACCAACAAAGACAGCAGGGTCCTTAAATATGCACACACCTCAAACACACTGACCTTTGAGCATTTGTGGATAGAGGATAGTGTAAAGAGGGAAGTGGAAAAAAAGAGGGGAAAAAGGGAAAAGAGCAAAAACAGAGCGATGGCAGGCAGAAGAACGAGCAGTGAAGTACTTACTTCCCTGTTAATCCGAATCTACAGGGTCCAAGGTCGAGGAAGTGGGGAGGGGAGTAGAAAAAGAAGACATATATGCTAGTTAATGAAAGAAGAGTTTGGTAAATAGGAGTTATGGTTATAGACAGATGGGAAGAAGTGTGTGTGTGTGCCTGTATGTGTGTGTGTCTATGTAACTACAGCAGGACTGAGGTTATACGTTGAAGCACAGATTTTGTGGTTACCTTTAACGTGATAAGTGTCATTGCATTTCCTCTATTATTATTATTATTTGCTTTTTCAAATTAGTATTACTTTAAGTTTTACTTCATGATACTTCAGTTGTGTTAGTTTTTTAAATTAGTGAAAATCTTTCTTTCATATGAGCTGCGAGGGTGTGGTTTGATCAGATTTGATTGACAGTGCCATGGGAACAAGCAAACAACCCCACAACTGTCTCCTTTGATTTCAATGTTGCTAAACTCTGATAGAGCTGTGAAGTGGGACAAGCTATTTCAGGCATCCCTGGTTCTGTAATTAAAAGTCCCATTCATCTTTCCCATAGACAATATCACTCTAGATTGGAGCTTGGATTGGTATGAAACTCTCCTGACTCCTTAGTAGAAAAAAAGCACAACTGCATTAGAGGATATCTGGTTCTTTAACAAGCAGTTAAAGGTGTAAGCCTTCATAGATATAAACTTTTGGGAGAGGAGGGGTTTAATAAGCTACATCTCCCATTTCAGTAAGAAATATCCAATTATCAGGCTTAAAATACTTTTAAATGTGCCACTAAAGGCAGGCAGAAGATAGAGATTATGGTGTTGAGAAAATTGACAATACATTCTGCATCTTAACTAAATTAATCTCTGAATTCTAGGTCAATTTTAGATTAATTCAACAGCTATGGTATTATGTTTTGTTCAAAACTTCGATGATGAAGTGTTTTGAAATGGCTGCTGTTCTGATTCCCATCCTCTGACTGGCTTCTTCTCCATGGCAACAACATCAAGGCTCATGGGTGCAGTAGTATTTAGATGATCTGCCATGCAAAAATGCATCCAAGATGAAAAATGTGGTTGTAACAACAACCTATGTGGTCAGTACATGATGTGAGAGAGTCATGTTTCTATTAAAAACTTGAAAGTTGAACCCTACCAGTGGGCCTTCCATCTTAGCAGCTGTGCTGGCACTTGGAAATATGCATATATACGCTTTAGACAAAAACTAATATGTAGAAAAGTATCACACAGAAGAACAAAAAATATGCAGACAGAACTTTTCGTGTGTACATAGGTCCCCATTGCTGAGAGTAAGAAACTGACTGAAGTATGATGACAATTTTTTTTTTTTCATTACATTACAGCAGCCAAGACTGATTAACAGCCTTTGACATGACAACGTTTTGTATATGTTTTTGGTTGTGTGGCCATGCTGCACTTGTTAGTAAGGCCTTGTTACTCTTTAGATGCAGGCAAAAGGTAAATTACCAACAGCCACGATGCACTGGGCTGCTCTGCAAGCTGTCAAATATATGCAAAATTGTGCACCTCTTTGAGCAACACATACCGCCGGCAAGTAAAGACTCCAACATTAAGTGACAGAGAATGAGGAAACAGGGAGCTTGCACTTTCCAACCTGTTTTGAAAGCACAATAATGTTTCAGAGGGAGGAAAACTTTTCCATTTAACCTCTGTTCAAATAATCAGAGACTGTCCAAAACATGCCCAAACTGTGGCTACGCAGTTACTGTTTAGCTTTCCGGGTCAGCTTCGTCAGAGAGTAACATCACTGACGCCGACACTGTAGTGACTGCTGAGTGGTGTTTTCCCTCTAATGCCTGCACCTCTGTGCCCTTAGCGCTAATGGAGACCCTCACCATAACTACAGTCCTAACAGCAGGCCAGGTTTTTAATGCCCTCTCATCGTAATGAACTCTCTAAAAGCATCTCACTGCTAGCCATTCTCTACAGAGACATAAAAGAGAGGCAAAAAGCCCTGTAGTGTCAAGCATTTTGATGATACAATTTGGCCTAAAGAAGGAATCCAACTAAAATCAAGTCAAAAAAGTCAACATATGTACCAGAATTTTTTTTTCACTCTGAGAAAAAATGTATTAGTTGTTTTTCAAATATATTCTTTAAAAAGGTTTTGACTGAGACGTGATCTTTTAATCTCTTATCGACCTCAAACAGCAGTGGGAGTAGATCAGCCTGCCTCATCTTCTCACAGAGTGCCATATTTACTTTACAGCTGTCCCAATGAGAGGCATGCAAAATAAATCTTATGAGATAGAGAAATCGTATCCGGTTGCCAAACTTCCCTTGACATAACTCAAATGACAAGCAACAACTAAGGACTATGACAGCAAATTCAAAGGGGACCCAAAATACAAGTTTCTATCTACAGAATATCTGATAGTAAAGATTTTTTTCAAAATCTGAGTTCATTTCTTTAGTAACGTCTGCTTCCTCTGCTTTCTGAATAAACACAGCCTCCTCCAGTTTTCATGAATGAAAGCACACATGAATGAGACTGTGTGAGACACATTAGCAACATATACATGTATTTCATATGATCAGTGAGAATGTTACTGTGGCACTGCATGTGTGGTAGACAATTAAGGTGAACAGTGGAAAGGATCATCTCCTCCTGGCCCATCCAGAGATTGAATAACATCAATCATGTCTATTTAATTTAGGTGGATTTGCAGCATCTTACAGAAAGGTTCATCTCCTCTGCAAGGCATTAAATGCATTTATTCCACGCTGTTTTAATAAAAGTGATAGCAGTCTGGGTCAGGGATTCGGTGCAGCAACTGACAACCATGGCATCTGGCAAAACACTGTTCGGAAGGGTGTTTGATTGGATGAAAGCTGGGCCAGCAGACTGGTGGGCTTACAGAAATGAGAGTGATGGACTGTGGCTTTGCTGGGTGTGAGAGACTCAGCAGAGATTGACTATTTGTATCCCATGTCAAACAGAGGCAAAAAAACAAGATTAGACTTACATCGATGTAGTTAGCGTTGATGTAGTCTGAGTTGGGGTCTCCCAGGAGAGGGTGGAGCTTGACTCTGTGGCGGTCATCTGAGACAGATAAAAAAGAAAAGAACAAAGAGATGTTGAGATACTCAAGTTCAATAATATCTATTAAGTTGTTATTTTTTTATACAGGATAAAATGGGTTTTGATGACTTACATCCCAACAAGGTGTCATGCCTCCCTTTGGTTTTGTCCTTCTTCTTTGTGCAGTCCCAGCCATCAAAGAAACTCTACAGGGATGAAGAGATTCTTGTTTCAGATTTCTCTCCGTATTAACCATTCAAATATCCTAGATAAGCCTAATTGCTGCTTCAACACTCGTTTTTGTTTGTTTTATAGGTGATAAGAAAATGTGTATTTCATGACATGACAAAAGCCCATCAGCACATCCAGCCAAGAATGGCGTAGATCAAGAGCCACTGTATCCTATGGAGAGGAGAGACGTTTGGTGCTTTATGCGTGATATGTATTTAAAACAGTGCAAAGAGCATAGTTGTTGTTAGATCCCAGAGCTCTTATGAGTCATGCACCACAAATTGCACCTATTCTTGTTAAATCCCTCATTGCCACAGGTAGTTATAGTTTTTTTTAAAAAATAACTATATTTCCTCTGGGTTTATCACTGTCCAGGCTTATGGAGTCAATGATAATTAGAGCTCACAAATTGAACCATTTGTTAAACCCCTCCCCCCAGGCAGAGAAGGCCTGTCAAACTTTGGATTTTGCAAAACATGCTAAATTTTTGTACATGTTGCAATTATTATTGAAATAGCTTGGATTGTTGTGTTGTGGGTTACAAGATGTGAGGAATACATTCATTAAAAAGTGCTCTTGATAGATTTTTTACACTTTTAGCTTTAGACTTTTAATATGACACCATTTATGTAGCCATTAAGTCAATTCAATATTCTTTTTTTTGTTTCAAAATGAATCAGTTGGAAACATAAAAGTCAGTCATGAGATGAAGTATTATGAATGTTTACTGTTATGTAACTTATGTAAAGTTTCTATTTACAGGACACAAATGACTGTATGGTTAAATGACTATTTTTAAGAGTGAAGGGAGACGAATTGTCTAGAACCTGCTGGATGACTGCTCAGCTGTATAATAACACATCATACTCATCATTCACCTGCATGGACGCACTGGTGAATGCTCTCACACGTTGCCATAAGCCACTTTTATGTGTCCACTATGGGGACAAATTAAGCCTGTAAACAAACACTTGAGATCCACACACACACACACATGCACGCACACGCAGACACACACACACACCCATGCCAACCCCCTGTGGTTTTCAGCCACTAGTGGAATTTGGTGAAACTCTGCCCAAGTCTGCATGCTGAGCAGGGGATTACAACGCAGTTCTCCCCATAGAGGGCCAAGAACCAGTGAAATCCTGCCTGGGATTACACCTCCTCCTCATTTTTCCTCTTTTTTTCATGTACTCTGTCTTTCTTTCTCTCCCTCACTTCCTTTACCTTATCCTACCTCTCCTCATCATTCTTCATCTTCATTTCTCTCTCTGTCCACCTCTTCCATCTTTCCCTTCCTCATTTTTGACACTAGACCTCAGAGCTCTCTTTTTCTCCCACCCCTCCTCTGCTCAGTCTTTCCTCTAGAGAGAAGAGAGAAGCAGGGAGGGGAAAAACAAGAAAAACTGTGAGAGTCTCAGTCTCAGTATATTGAAGGGAAGGTAAACAACCTAGGCCTGTGGGTGATTTAAAAACCCTCACTGGCAGGGATAAGTGGGGGTGGTTGTTTAAGAGAAATGCATAAATTGAGCGAAATGAGATGAAATTAAGTGCAGTCTCAAACTATTAATGCTATTACACTTTTAAAGCACATTGTGTTATCAACACAACATTTTATCATGCACAATATTGTTTCCCGTCAATGACAAAGCAAAGGTGGCATGCTGTCCTCAACAATTTGCCTTTCAGTGTCACTCAATAACGGTTGTCACCTCACTTTCACCTGAAATATTATTTTTCCAAATAATTTTCAAAGTGCCAAAAGTGATGAGATTAATTATAATCCCTCCACATTCAATCAAAATCAAATCTGAGATGCTTGAGATAATACATAAACATAATATTCTAGTCAAAAAGTAAAAAAAAAAAAAAAACTACCTCATGCTACTGAAAAGACAGCATGAGGTAGTTGTTTTTTTTTTTTTAATAGCAGGGTAATTCAGTAGCCTCTGCTGGCACTAAACTTTGATTCAAGTGCATCATCCAATCCAACCCAATATTGGGTTTAAAGGACTAAAACAGGAAGAAAACATTAATTTAAGCATAAATACATACACTTATTTGAAAAAATAGCCATCCTAGTCCAGATCACTAGTTTAGCATAGAAGTGCCAGCTTCCCAATCAGGACCTCATAGATAAACAAATACATGTTCCTATCGAATATTAAATCTGTACTGCAATACTTTTTCATAAAAGATGCAATTACGGGGACTATTATATATCACCGTTCATAAACCTACAAGCAAAATGATGAACAGCATTCAAGGTTTCAATATTCCACAGCTTCAACAATCCTTTTCCTACAAAGCTGAAAAAAGCTAGCTCTATTTTTATTTTGACATAATTTCCTTACAACATTGTCGAATGATATTTGAATCTTAATTTGTCATCTATTAAAATAACAAGGTATTTCTATTCTGTACCTCTTCTACAGTGGAACCACGATGAATTTCCACAGTACTAGTTTTGCCTACCCTTAGCTCAAGAGCATGAACTTTGTTTGCTGTACTTGAAAAAAAAAATTCTATCACAAATGTACTAATGACATGGAAGTCACTTAAAGATGAAGAAACATTATTAATATCAAATGTAAAAAGACCCGGACCTAGAACTGAACCATGTGGAGCACCTTTATCAGCACCTGTAGAGAGAGTTCACAGCCGATCGGAGAAGTAATTCATGAAGCAAAGACAAGCACTTGAAATAAAACCAATATCACTTCAGTGACAGCAGCTGCCACACATATAAGCGTCTTTACAACTCACTGTAAATTCTTGATCAATGTTTTTACAGAACATAGGTATTCTTCAGGGAAATAAAAACCTGTACCTTCCAGGGTAGTGTAATATGATACTCCTCATCATTTTCCTTCATAATAGAGAGAGACACTCCATCAAAACACATACTCCAGCAGGGTGGGGGTGTATTGATTTTTTTGAGTGGAGTATGTTTTGCCTTTGAGGGACAATTTAATGAGTCTATAAGCAGAGTTCCAGAGGGGGAAACCATGAACCGGAGACAAAAGACGTTTTCTCTTTTTTGTGAATGCCATAGGCTGTTGGTGACAGGGATGGACTTCTCTCCAGGGTGCGATCTAAACTCTCAGCCACAATCATTACACTGGGGAGAGACATTCAGACATCTAGGCGCTTCGTTATGTGCCATGAATCATACAACTAGAGATAGCAGCCACTACAACAGCAGGAGGGGGATAAGCAATGTTCTGGAAAAGAAAAACATTTGTACTTACGGTTCAATTCAGGGCTAAAACTCCATTGTGAATTGGAATGAAAAAAAAGAAAGAAACTGACCATGCAATGATTTACAGCATACAGTGGTGGTGCAGTCACATTCACAACAATCCTGGGTAAGTTCTTGGACAATGAGGTGGTGATTAATAGTAAGTTTAAATTAAAAGCAATTCTCCTCCATATAAATGTCAAGCCAGTGAGACTAAATCCTCACTAGCTGACAGCCTTGATTTGTACTGATAGAGTTTTAAAGATTTGAGCATCAGCAGGATCATGACAGAGCATCACCAGATGTCTGCTATGAGAGGCTCTCATCTTCTGACCCTCAAATATCAATCCTATATCTTATCTATATTTCACAAGCTTGATATGTTTGTCACTACTGTGAGAAATTCTGCCTGTGGCCAACATCAAGAGCGAAACGATACCTTGTCAGTGTGAGATGTCCTCTTACTGAACAACCGTCAATGACCACCATTCATAGAAGTGCTCTATGCATCTGATGGTTACCTTTGTGAATTATAGAGCATTTATGTTCTGCAGAGGAAGGTAAATACTACTATTGCTACTGGGAGGAGGTTATTTAGAGGTTACAGGGCATGAGAAGCAAGAGCTCTCTTCTCATCGTACCCTTTCATCTTTCTTCCCTTGCCACTCAACACCTTCATGCACACCTTTCCTCTATTTGCCACCCTACATCCTGTTAGCAGTGGACAGGGGACTCAATAGCTAGAGGTACCTTGAGAGAGGTTTAACCTTATCAGACCTGCCGTCATGGCGGAGGTTTTCTTTGGACCCAAATGAGGATGATTTATTCATATACTCAGCAACATTGCGATCCAGCTGCTTTTTTTAAACTCTGCTAATTAATTTCAGTGGGTGGTGAGACAGGCGTGTAGATGATTGAGGATTGGAGGATTGATGGCCTCCACTAACGCTAGTACATTCAAACAAATATGGCTTTTCTGGGCTAGCAGATCCATGATGTGTAGTAATTTCACACAATCTTCCTTACTGACAAAAAGCCAATGAAGATAAAACTTCTCAATGGAACAACCATAGTAGCCTCAGTATTGTGTCTAGCAGTATCACAAACTGGTGAAAGGACAAAATGCATCCTGTCCAATCCCCACCCCAAAGAAGCTAAACTCACAGTTTTGAGTCGTCCAAACAGTCTTAGAGGACTCCACAACCACTCTGTCAGTCTAGTTGTGGACTATATCTGCAACTTGTTTTTGCTGTGCATGTTCTTTTTGTATTCTTCTTTTTGTCTTTTTTTCTTTTGTCTTTTTTGTTTTTGTCCATGTGTGTCTACACTGCAAATTAATTTATTTTGGGGATAATAAGGTTGATCAATCACTCGCACAGCAGGTCCCACAACATATTTTGGAAGTTTCCAAATCCACCAAGAGAATTAGCAATTTTCATTGTTACATTTCACTGAGACATTTTCAGTGATTCCAATTCTATGAATGATTTAAACCCGGCCCAGGACAAAATGTGCACTTTTCATAAGTAGGCCTGACATCAGTCTCTTCTACCATGGACACTCTGACTAGTACAACTTCTACTGCTGAGAATACAGGCTCAGACACTCCCAGAATCATCAAGAACTGCCTATAGCACAGAGCAGCATGGTTTGCCGGCAAGGTTTAGAAGTTCCTCAAAATACTTCCTCCACCTTACAACAATGGTGCCAATTACGGTCAAATGCTCATGCTGAGGAAAGCGCAGGTACTGACCTGCATTCCCTCCTGGGGTACTGAGTACTACTGTAAAATCTCTTCTAGCCATGATTTCACTTCTTTTAGTATGGCACTAGCAGCCTTTATAACTTCCTGGTTTTCCTCTGCTGTGTTATTAGTGCCCAGGTTAACCAAGCATGGAGGTACATCAGTGTAGCCATGTCCCAAACCTTATGATGAAGAGGGAGCTAACCCAGAAAGCAATGCTTTGACTTTGCTACAACCTCCCATATGGAAACAAGTTCCAAGCGGAATGAGCAAAGAATGAGACCATCGATACAAAAGGCTATATATAGGCAATATATATATATATATATATATATATATATATACACACACACACACACACATCTCCAAGGACAGC